>VZTV01012831.1:0-25007 GCA_013400875.1 Anhinga rufa | reverse complement strand
GTCTTAAAAAAAAAAAAGAGAGAGAAAAAAAAAAGAGAGAAGATAGAAAAATATTTTAATGGGAACATATGATTTTAAAATTAATAAAAAGTGTTGACCAAAGAGGTAAATGTTAACTAGTGTCAGCAAATTATTTCTCATAAAAGCAATAGGGAAGAAATCATAAGCATGAAAAAAGGATTGTACATTAAAGTTAGAGGACAGTTAGATATTAAAAGAACTTTGATCAAATGCCTTTTTTTTTTCACTGTAGCACAGATGGACTTTAAAAAGCTTTATTATACAATGAAGTTTTTTTTTTCCTTTAAATTTACAACATTTGCAACCTAGGTCCCTAATTCACAGCTGAATTAATGAATTAATTAACTCTGGCATAAGTCCTGAGTAAAAAACCCCAACGATGTACTTGTTCTGTATTTCCAGGTGAAACGCACAACACAGCGGAGCTGTGTAGGAGCTGTGTAGGAGCCCTGTAGAAAAGCAAGAGAAAACAGCTGTGATAAACCCTTTTTTTCCTTATCTTCTTTACAATTTCTTTGCTCTTGGCAAATTACAAATTACACTGTTGGTATTTTTTTTGCCTTTTTTTTGTGTGTGAAGTGTTTTTGAAACACCAGTTAATATTTTGGCTTGATGAACCTGAGGCTGGTTTACAGGCTGGCTGGAAGCTCTGCTGGAGTCCGTGCCTGGAAGGTGCGATGGAATACGCTGTCCCCTGCCGCAGCCCCCGTCTGCTCCTCGGGCACTCGCTGACACCCGCGAGCCGGCGCCAGCCTCATTCTGCTTTTCTCATGGTCGGGCCTCTATTTAAAAAGTTAAAAAAATCTACAGGAAAAGGAATACCTTTGTTCAAAAAATTTTATTCTGTTGCTCTTTCTTGTTATAAATCCTTTAATTTGCAACGTTATTCAGAGGCTTACTGATTTGTGTTTTCTGTGTTAGATATTTGTAATTACATCTGTGGTTTTATTATGGAAATGCCTATAGTCTTATGAAATGTGTGTGGTATGTCGTGGCGGCACAGCGGTGATTTACAGCGCATCTGAATAGTGCCTTGCTTTGCCAGGACATTTCGTTTTTACTTAGAAAGCTTTGTAGTTACACCATAAAACAAAACAACAAAAAATAGTAATACTGGAAAAAGTGAAGCGCCAAAGGAATTGCGTCATGAATGTGCAGTGGCTCAAACACAAGCAGCTGGGACAAGAACTTTCTTTTTATTAAGGGAGTTGTTGACCTTATGTGGTGGTTTCAGCTACGCGGGGAGACGGTTTTTAATCTGTTTCCTTCTGAGGGGCAGAACTCGATGTGATTCCACCTTGGCTTCTCCCCGCTCCGGTGGCCGCAGCAGGCCGCGTGGTGGGCCCCTGCCGCCGCGCAGAGTCCCGCTCCCTGCGGGGATGGATCGGCCAGCACTCCAGCTGGGAGCTGGGCTTTTATTGCGCGTTGGCCTCTGGAGTCTCTGCGAGCTGGTTGTCCGGACACCGCTGGGAGAGGCAGTATGGAGCCCAGGGGAAGGGTTGTGTGTGCCTCACCTTCTCCTGCCCTTACAAACAGTTGCTTTGCCCCAAGGACGTTTCGGATGTACGTCGGGCACATCCTCATGTGCATCCTCTGACACGGAAACCCTTTTGAACGCTTCTTCTCTACACTAAAAGTTAGGCTAAAGGTTTTAGCTGAAATGCTTTATTTGCCTCAAAAGGACACATCTGTTTCTGAGGGTGGCTTTTTGTTGAAAGTCCTTCCAAGTAAAGGAAATTCGTGTTTGCCGCCTTCACTGTAACATACCCATATAAAGCCATGCGAATGTACTGAGAATTTCATGCTGTACTAGCTGTAGGTAGCTACAGTCAAATACACTCTTTTATTAGAAGTTGGTGTGTTCTGTAGGGAAAACATGATCCCTTCGTGCCCCGCGAGGGTTAGGTAATCCGCATCGTCTGTCTGATGAGACCGGGTGTTCTCCCAGCCTCTGAGTGAAGAATGTGGTGTATCTGGATTAAAAAACAGCATTGCTTTGACTGGAGACCAGAGGATTGCTTAAAACATACTAAGTGACTGGAAATGTAAAGAGTATGCCAAAGAGCAATTGACTGTGATTTAGAGGGTCTGAACCACAACAGTATAAGTGTGGCCCAAAGGCTTTTGACATTGCTTTACTGCAGAAGCGGGGAAAAACCCAAAGCAAGTGTAAAGCAATGCACAGAGTGGTCGTGAGATTTTACTCTTTCTCTCTAGCAGAGTGCTCCTTACAGAACTACCTAAAACTAAACTGTATGACCAAGAGCATCGTCCAGATGCTCCTTGAACTCTGACAGGCTTGGTGCCGTGACTACAGTATTAAAGGTTGTCACAATGGGAATTGCCATACTTAACAAGTTTAGGAAGAAAAAAGATAATATAAAGAAGAAGCAAACACAGTTGTTCTGTGCAGAAATGAAGTTTCCCTCTGTGCAAGTGTTCTTGGCCACTGGGTAATTCTGTAAAAGCATAGACACAGGTTGGGATCGTTAACAGAATGTGGAACATACTGCAGTGACGAGTTGGTTTTCATTTGCTGTAAGAAAAATGTTTGTAGTTCGGTGTTTTGCGTTTATTTCCGCGACATACCTCAGGAGCCCTGTGGCAATGACCAGTATTGCACTGTTTCGTTTCAGGAAACAAGCACAGAAGTGAATTTCAGCTTTTGGTGGATCAAGTAAAGAATCGGTGGAAGAAAAGTGGTAAGAGGAAAACAGAAAGTGCTGAAAGCAAAGAAGTCACCGTCAAAGAATTGCCAGCGGCCACAGGTTAGTAATGTTGCTTAATATAGTCCCCCTCTGATCCACACAAATAAGTGGGGGGGTTTCCCAAAGAAATGTTCTTTCCTCCCATTGTTCTTCTCCTACGGCCCTTACGGGGAAAAATAAGCACAAAAATCAAATGGACCCTAAAAAGATTGACTGCCATTGGTTTTAGTGTGACACATAAGCACAACTCATAATAAATATGATTTGTTTGATTTTAGTGGGATGGTGTGTAGACGTGCTTTATTTAGGTGCACATTTTAATTAGCCGGTTGAAAAGGGATTTCAGGTTCTAATCCAAATCTGCTGAAGCTGCTAAGAGTGGGCATGTGACAATCTGCATCTCTGAAATGAACGTGATCGTGGGCATTGCTGGGTTGCAGCTTTTCTGTGTCATTGATGTGATGGGGAGTCGGAAATTGGGAACTGCAGACATTTGTGTGGGTTGGAACAAGTATTTATTTGTCCTGAGGTTGAAGCAATAAAACACTTTGGCTTCTTTTAGCCTGTTTACACAGTTTGTTGCCTCTCTTTTTTTAACTTGCTTCATTTTGTGTTTGTGTACTTCAGCGCCTTGAAAAGGGGGAATGCACAACTACAGTTACTCGGTTCTTTGAGTTAGGAACAATCCCCAGCATGTGTTTGTAATCCTCACTACCCTCAACACCAAAGAAATAGCCGCGTGCGCTTTTAACTTGTTCCCTATAGGCTTGTTCAGTCTCGTTTGGTTTATGTTACTGCTTGCTTTGACAGTGTACATATATCTTTAAATGAGTGATGTAGAAGAGCATTCCTTGGCCAAATATGTCTTGTGGAGTTATAGTCTATTCAAGATACTGAATTTTGGAGAGAATTCCATTGACCAGAATTGGATGCGCTGTTGCCTGTATCCTTGGGAAAATATGGCAGTTTAGTTTGCATCAGCTCTCGCAAATCCCCGCTCTCCTGAGCTGAGCTGAACTAATCTTTGGCTGTCTCCTGCGCTGTCTCCTCTAGCAGAGCTCTCAAGAATAAAAATAAATGAAAATACCAATATAATAGTATGAACTTTGTCCTTATCGTTTCATGCAGACCTTGATGCAGTGCATAATCCTTTCCATGTGAAGGGTAAAAATCAAGGAATCTGAAGGATAAAGCTTATCTTGTTTGACATAATTTACAGTGATGTTCCTCTTCTATAGCAGAGACAGAGCAATGTGTTATTACATAATGGGATCACAGACTTTGAAATATTAATTTCTATCTATGCTCTGTGGAGAGATCGACTGCTGTGCATTACTGGGTTTCTGCCTTCTGTGTAAGCTTTTTCTTTGTGCGCTGAGCCGCAGACTTTGAGAAGCTGAAGTAAAGCCATAGAGTTTTTCCAGAGAGTGCTCAGGTAGAAAATAACTTGTATCAGGTGTATCAACCTGTACCGTGTTGACTTAAGTGCACGGTACCACCCCGTCTGGTTCCGACAAACCTGCAAAATATTCATTACGCTTTTTGTGCACTGAGTGTTCAATAATCTCTGAAATTTCATTTTCTAGTTTTATGCCAAACATCTGCACCTGGTTGACTCTTTGTAAACCATTTAAAAACCAAACCAAACCAAACAGATTTATGGGTGAAGGAAGAAATGCCTAAAGCCTGTTTCCTCAGCGTTCCTCATTAACAGCAATTACCTTTTTATTAAACTGGAAATTATAACATGTGAAAGGAAGAAAGCCAGCAGTGGTCTGACGGCTTGCCATTTGAAAGCATAACTGCTGGGAAGAGCAAGGGCTTTGTACCCATTCCTCGCCCACTTTATTCAGATTCTCATGGAAGCACTGGAATTGTACAGAACTAAAACATACTTTTTTCTCCCTCCCCCCAAACCCCCTTCACATCTCCCATTGCTCTCTGCTGTAGTGTTGGTTGGTGTAACTTAAACCTCTCCGAAAGTCTCACTCTGCTTTCGGTGATGTTTTAACATCCCTTCCTGATTCACATCATCTTGTTTTGCATCTTCGAACTTAAACACGTTCCATTTCCAGTCTTTATATTTTATAACTTTTAAACATAGCTTTTTCTTTGCGCCGGGGAAGCACCATTGGAAGGTGGTAACCATTTGCGACCCACCTCTTCTGGGCCGTGCTATTGCACAGGGCCTTTGCTATTTTTAACCTGTTCGTTTCAGAGCCCTGTTTCGTTAGTTGGACGCTGACTCACAGTGATCTGCCGGCTGTGTTCAACAGGCAAAAATATGCTCCTGGTATTTAATTATACATTTTAGCGGAAGGGAAAGGGCAAACTGTAGCCGAGTTAAAAGATTGTATAGCTCTTCCACACTCTAATTACAGTTCTGTTTGGCCATTTCTGTCAAAATAATTTCTGGAGGGGTAAAAAAGTTGAAGTGGTTTGAGCAGGAATACAGCTTGGTTCATGAGGGTGGACAGAACACTTCTGTGAACGGCCCTCGTGAGGATTATTAATGAGATGAGTCTCGGCATGGTTTTAATGTCCCCTGCAACTTTCTAGTTAAGTAACTAATTTGAAAATCTTTCTGGATATGGCGTAAGAGTAGTTTATCTTTACGTACCATATTTTCTAGTCTATATTTGCTTTCTCTTTGGAGAGGGTATCTTTTCAGAGGACTGTTCATCTTTTCACAGATGAAAACACTTGACACAAAAATAATGGAATGGTTTTACAATTTGTGTCTGATATGTGTTGCTTAGAAATGGTTTTTTCTATTAAAAATGGAAATGTCAATTATCTAGATTGACATTGTCTCTCTTGGACGCATAAGGATATAAATCGTAATGCTTCTCTTGCTGAAAACAAGCCTATTAACTTGATCTGTAAAACTTTAAAGCTATCAAACTGTCTCATGCAGTGGATGAAGTGAGTTGGTAGCAAGAAGCAGAGAGAACAGCACCGTGCCGTTAAGTGTTTGCTAATTGCTGAAATAAAGTTTCACCTTATGAAATGTGACAAACATAAATGTGACCCTTTATTCCTCTCCTGGTTTGTGTTTGAAACTTACACCAATGAAATGTTTCTGTATCGGTCTCTGGTTCTTAGAGGGTGGCGTTTTTTACTATGCAGGAAAAGAAATAAAACCTTTGAAACTGTGGGAGTTCAGGGAAGCAAGTAAGTGGGAATGAGGCATTGGTATTCACATGTTTATAACTTCATTTTTTCTTAAAAATCTATCTCCAGGCTGCAAAAATTTAAATAATGGTATTTTGCTTTGTCATTCTTGCTAACTGCTGCCTTTCTTCTTGGTAGAACGTAGGGAAGAGCTTCACCCAGCTGTCGTCCTTGGAGAAGCCCAGATACTCAAAACAGGAACTCCCGATGGCAAAATAAGTGAATCTCCTTCCTTGGAGGAAGGCCAGAGATCAGTGTCTCCTGCACTTTCATTGTCATCTGGGTCAACAAGCAGGTCAGTGAAGGAGAGTCTGTTCTCCCTGGTTTGTACTGGATTAGACCAGCCATGGGAAAACTTGGCTGGTAACCTTGAGCAGCGTGTGTATCCTCCTTCACAGGAGGGACTCCTCAGCTGTGGTTACCGATTCGTTCTCCATGTTTCTGGCTGCTCAGTTGATTGAGGCATGGAGCTGAAATACGTTCAAAATTCACTTAGTAGTTCTATAATGACTTGATAGCGGGATGACAGTGTAAATGTTCCTTTTGCTATAGAAACAGTGAGCAGAATGTCTGTGGAACCAGGAGAAGGTTTGGTGTTTCTTTTCCACTGCATCATCTTCCCTTCTGTCTGAGCTTTTAGAGAGGTCCAAAAATTGATATAGCCTACGTCTTTTAATAGTTCTTTAAGTTGAGTATTACTGTAAGAAATAGAGTTTAAATGACCCGTTATTTGCAGTCAGCGGTAGTATTCCACTGAACCTTGGAGTCCTGACAGCCGTTCCCTTTTCTTTCTTCACGCATTTAGTCTTGCTTCCTGAAATTGCCTTATTTGGGTTCAGAAAATGAAGGATCAAGGAATGCTTTATAAATAATGTAAGATTTTATGCTTTTGATAGTCCAGTGATAATTTTATTGGAGACTCAGCTGTTATCGCTGATAAGATCTATCTTGTATTTGAAGGTAGTGTTTGTCTCTGTTTAAGGTATGTGCTTCATAGATCATAATTTGCTATCTACTACTGCATCGATAAACATCCTTTTGCAATACTGGTTGCTGTGGCCCCAGTTTCTGGAGGAAAGGGGAAAAAAGTAATTGCAAACAAATACTGAATAACTGGTTTTGATATGTGTCTGAAATTAAGAAAGCTAATCTTGATAATAATCTCGCTATCTTGTTGGTAACAGAAATGAGAGAAGGCACCCTTTGCAGGTTTCCTATGTTTAGGAGTGGGAGATAATCAGAGGAAGTACCTGAGAGTCAGCAGCTGAGCTAGGAGTAACGTTTCCTAATTTCCCACCCGTTACACCCATAGTGTGTACCTCTTCCTGCTTGTTCTGTGAATATTAAGAATAATATAGGGCTTGGTTTCATCATCACTTATTAAAAGAACAAATAGTTGCTGAAAAGTTAAACAGAAAGAAATTTTTCTAAACTCATTTTGGTTCACAAAGAGTTTTTAAAAGTCAGCATGGGCATCAAAGATGCTGCCTTTCACCGAGGTAGATATTAAATGGTGAATGAAGACCTCGGAAGACATAGGAAAGAGGAGATCAGCTCGGGGGATTAGAGAGCATCAAATATTAAACGGCTGTTTTATATCATAGAATCACAGGATGGTTTGGGTTGGAAGGGACCTTTAGAGGCCATCCAGTCCAACCCCCTGCAGTGAGCAGGGACATCCCCAACTCGACCAGGTTGCTCAGAGCCCCGTCCAACCTGACCTGGGATGTTCCCAGGGATGGGGCATCAACCACCTCTCTGGGCAGCCTGGGCCAGGGTCTCACCACCCTCAGGGTAAAACATTTCTTCCTTATATCCAGTCTGTTTCCATTTACTTGAACTAAATGGGAGCACATAGTAAATATCTGTCTGTAAACTGCAATATGCTGGCTGGGCAGATCACTTAAATGGAGGCAGAAAAGGTCTTTGTTGCTGTTTCAAAATATCATTAAATTTTTGTTTGGCTTCAAACTTGCATTATATACCAACAAAGACGTTCCTCTCCTGGTGGCCTTTCCCCTCTTTAGTGTACATGTCTTTCTGCCTGAATTGTTACTGTAGAATTGATAAACATAGCATATAGTTGTATTTGCTGTTTAATGTGTAAGAAACCTATTAAGATTACTGATGTACTAGCTTTATCTAAGTTTCTCAGGATGTCATGCGCATGATGATAGTTTTTCCTTCCCTGTGATGCAGGTAGCTGTTACCTTGGTAATTTCTTCCCTTTTAAAATATGGTCCAGTGCCTTGGACTCATAAAGAGGCTTGCACGGTGTAATACCTGATATTTGAGTATCTTATTTTCAGGTCTGTGGCCTTCAGAGCAGAATCCACAGCTTTCAGTAGGACATACGGAATTCACAGAGGCTGGGTGAGGCCATCTAGTCCAACCCTGCGCGGAGCAGGGTCAGCTGGAGCAGGCTGCTCCAGACCTTGTCTGTTCGGGTTTTACTAAACCCAGAACCTGGGTTTTGGTATCTCCAGGGATGGAGACGCCATACCCTCTCTGGGCAACCTGCTGTGTGTTTGACCACCCCCTGCAAAGGCTTTTTCTTCTATTTGGAAGGAATTTCCCGTGTTTCAGTTTGTGCCCATTGTCTCTTGTTCTGTCCCCGGATACCACTGAGATGGGCTGTTCTCTTTGTTCCCTCCCATCAGGTATTGCTAAACACTGATACGATCCCCACGAGCCTTCTCATCCGAAGGCTAAACAGTCCCAGCTCTCTCAGCCTTTCCTCTCAAATTGTAGAAGAATTCAGATTTAAGAAGAATTAAGGGCTTCAGAATTAGCTTTGTGCGAAGCGGCATGCTGAGCGGTGAGTCGTAAGGACCCCACAGGTTGGAGTGCCTCTGAAGGCTGCCCTTGGCCCGGCTTAGCAGTGTTGCCTTGTGGTTCACAGCCAGAGCCTGCCCGGTTTTAAGCGCTGAAGCCCTTCTAGAAAAGGACCAAGAACCAAGCCCTAAACTGGAGGGGGAGATGCCCCCACTAAAAGGCCCTTGCAGGCTTGCGCTGTTCCGGGTTGTGACTGCGCGAAGCTGCCCCGCTCAGGATCCGTACCGAAAGATGAAATGGGCTGGGGAAAACGACCCTTCAGCTCTCACTTAGAAGGGAAGAAGCTGGCCCTGCGGCTTGGTTCCAGAGCCTGGTTTTATGCGCCTGAAGTCTCAGCTTTCTGGTTCGTGGCTTGGGCCGTGGCTGCTCTGCTGCTGACAGGCGGTTCTGGGGAAGCACGTGGCAGCAGGGACCTGGTGTTTGCTTTGTGTAGTGGTGGCGGGCAGGAGCTCTCCCCCAGGGTAATGCAAGGCCAGCTCTTGCAGGTTTGTTCGTGGTGTCACGTTCAGCAGGTACGCAGGTGATGGATGGAGCTGCGTCATCCTCACTGTGCCTGCTGTTGCGGTTGCCGTAGAACCAAAATAACCATCAGAGCTCTACAAAATAAATGCCTTCAGCCTGGCACTTCATCCAGAATTAAACAAGGTGTTCCTGTTCTTCCCTATTTTACTTATTTTTTTTTTTAATTGCAAATTAACCTTTTGGCATTAAGGACCTTGGAAAATTTGGAATTTTAATCTTACAGAGTGAGTTCTTGGGAGGTAGAAAGGGCTTGTGTTAGCACATCCAAGGTATCATTAAATCTCTGTTTCGCTGCCAGTTTGGTGTGTGAATGACGTTATGAATGATTCTCCCCATAGCCTTTGGCATCAAAGTTAAACTCCTATTCTTTACCTTTTTCTGTCTGCAGGCTCGTGCATATCAACTTAACGTCTGGGTGAAAGTGTGTCCAAGGGACTGGAAGAAAGTTTGCTAAAGGGTATTAGCATGTGGCAGTATCTAACGATCTGAACGTGCTTTCAGGAACCGAGTCGGCAGATTTTGTTGGAAAGTGTGCATTTGTTTGCCTTAGGTCTGGCTCAAGGCAGAGTTGTTTGTTCCTTCTTTTTATGCATTCACTCTCTCCAAATGAAATATTTCCATGGACTTCTTGAATCAAACACAGAATCTCTCAGTTGTACGGCCCAGTGGGTATGCATCACAGATATTTGGACCTTCTTTTAAAAAAAGCCATGCTTAATAGCTCCCTGTGGTTTACTCTTAAATTCAGCTCCTGTGGAACAGGAACAGAATTACTAGAGTCTGCACAGAATTGTTTTTTCAGAATCTCTCTGGGATTTTCTCTTTACTTTCCTACTTTGTGCATATCCCCTGGTTTGTATGTGTGGTGTGGTTTTTATTTATTTTTCTTTAAATATAGGGCAGTTTGCTTAACCTCAAAAGCTAGCTACTGCACTGGTCAAGAAGTTCAACAAAGCGGTGGGTTGTTTTGGGTTTGTTTTTTTTGTTTTGTTGTCCCTGTTGTCGTCTCCCGTCTCTCCCCCCCCCCCCCCCCCTNCCCCCCCCTTATATTGTGTATTAAACTCAACTGCTTGGCAGCTGGGCTCTGGAGTATGCCGCAGGGCTTTACCCACTGTAGATTCTCATCCGTTACATCCAAACCCCTGGTTTTATGCTCTGCTCAAAAAGAGGTGAAAGCAGCAGTAATAATACAGTGAAAGCTTAGCTGAAGTGACGCATGATGCCGTGTGATGCATAGAAGGCCCCTCTTGTTTGACCACAGTGCTCCCCATGCCAAATGGTACCTTTCTGAAGAACGCTTTGGTGCCGTTTTCTGGGAAACCAGTGAAGGTTACAGGGATCACCCCTCTCCAAATTCTGATGTGGGGGAACGGTTATGAAAAACAACTAAATGTGGTTTTCACCTTTGCCGTTTCTGTTCCTGATGGCTGCTCTGAAAACACAGCAGGTCTGATGTCCCAGTGCAATACCCAGGGCTTGGTTTGGCCCTTTGAGGCACGTCAGGTTCTGCGGCGTTTACGGACCAGCTTTGCACTGCAGGTTTCTTGCCTCTCTCTTTTGGTTTGCCAGGAATCAGGTAGGTTTAAATTGCCAGGTGTATGTTGAACTGTGGCTCTACTCCCAGTAGGCTGCTCACACATTTCTGGTGATTAAAGTGGACCTGAATTACGGCAAGATTTTCAGAGATTGTAAAAAGCAGGTATAGTCATATAAACTGTATGAAAGTGATGTATTTTGTCACTCTCTGGCTACCATGGGGTTAATGGTTTGTTAAGTGTAGTGAAATAAATATAGCACAAATCAAAAAAGAATTAATTAGACTTTGAGGGTTTAAGTAGCATTGTGCTATTGTACTGAGTCATGATTTTCTGAGGCTTGCATTTTATTTCTGATAATAAGAGGATATCCTTTGACAAGGGTAAATGTATTTCATATTGAAATGTCAAAACTTGAAATATGTTTGGAAGTCCAAATCTGCATGCTGTGTTTATAGGAAGAGAGCACTTCTAAATGGAAGGCTGATGTTATGATGGATTAAAAGAAAATTAGGATTTTGAGCAGCATGTAGAGTATAACAAAACAATCTTGGAGAGTTGAAATGTTTGCTCTGTAAAAAGATGCTGCATGTAAATTAATGATTCTTATGTTTTCTCCTTCATAAGAACATCTGCCTTTTGTCAATCTGATACCAGTATTTGCTAAGGGAGCAGTTGGTCAATGTTAGAAATTCATACATTGTACAAGGATCACTGATTTACTATATTATTGAAATGTTGATGCTTTAATTGAGGAAAATAAAAATTTTAGACCTGCTGGAAAAAAGACATAAGCCATGCATGGAGGTTATAGCATTGACCCAAACATGTTCAGGGCATGGTTTAGGAGACATGGTAGTGTTGGGTAGACAGTTGGAGTAGATGATCCCGGAGGTCTTTTCCAACCTTAATGATTCTATGTTCAGTCTTTTCATAAATTGGCTGTCCCACCAAGAGAGCAAAATGTGCGTAAACACCAAAACAAATGCTCTGGGGAGACCTTCCAGGACCTGAAGGAGGCCTACAAGAGAGCTGGAGAGGGGCTTTTAACAAGGGCAGGTAGTGACAGGACAAGGGGTGATGGCTTTAAACTGAAAGAGGGTAGATTTAGGTTAGATCTAAGGAAGCAATTCTTCACTCTGAGGGCAGTGAGGCGCTGGCACAGGCTGCCCAGGGAAGCTGTGGATGCCCCATCCCTGGCTGTGTCCAAGGCCAGGCTGGACAGGGCTTTGAGCAACCTGGTCTAGCAGAAGGTGTCCCTGCCCATGGCAGGAGGTTGGAACTAGGTGGTCTTTAAGGTCCCTTCCAACCCAAATCGTTCTGTGATTCTATGGAAGTGATTGTATATGGCATGTATCCAGAGGGACATCAGTCCCTAGCCTAGAGCCATTGGGTTTGGACATCCTTGAGCCCTGAAAACAGACGTGATAGTGTAGCAGTGCTCTCTAGTTCTTTAGCCTGCATGATGTCCCAACTGTTGCCAGACTCCCAAGGAAAGTAGTTAAGATAGGTCCAGCAGATCTTTTCCTTTTCTGAAGGCAGAGCCTCAAAGGCATGCTCTCAGGCTGGAGAGGAGGCCACTGAAAGCCGAGAAAGCCTGGAAAGAGTCAAGGAAACCAGTGCAACGACTGAGCCTGTGTAAGGTTTAGTATAGACAAGAGCCCTCCGTGGGGAGTCCTGGGGAAGGACCGAGGCTGGCAAACCTGCTGTTGTCCAAAGAGAGGAAGATGCAGTCATGCTCAGTGGTGCCAGGGGTGCGTGGTGTGAAGAGGGGTACTGGGAAGCCAGGGAGGACGTTGTGGTAAACAGTTAATCTTGGATGTTACACGGGACTTAGGGCCACTCCAGCAGCAAGCTCGTAGTATTTATCACGGGCAGGTCAAAGTGGAAGCAGGATTGCAAGGTGGAGAAAAGTATTTTCCCTCTTCTTGTGACTGGGCATTCACCTTCAAATGGCATTGGTAAACTGAGACAGCCCGTAGCTCATTTCTCATGCCAGCACCGAGGAAAAAAATGCACAATACACGTGCCAGAGCTAAGTACATAATGCACAGCAAGATGGACTGACTAAAGGGCACTGGCTGTTCATCGTGAAGCCAAGAAGGAACTCAGTCTGGCTTAAAATAAATAAATTCGAAGAGACATTTGCTCCTTTTGTTTTTAGAACGAGACATGTTATTTGCAATTATGTCAGCTTTTTTCTCACTATTTTGAGGTGGTGCATTGATCTTAAAAAACAGAAAAAAGAAAGAAAGAAAAAAGAAAAGGAAAAAAAGGCGAGGGAAGTCAAATCCAAACGATGGTCAAGAAAGGAATAGTTCACTCTCGGTTGATTATCTATAAGTGCCCAGAAGAAACTAATCCTGCAGAAAAGAGGCAGAGTTGGGGAATCGCCCGAGTCACTGGAGCTGCACTTTTCTCAAGCTGGAGACGTGAATACGTCCAGGAAATGAAACCTCTTCACACCCCGTCACCTCGTATGCCAGCCTGTTGCATCCCGAGCAGTTAAGTTTCAGAACTTTAATGGTTTCTGCTATAAATTTTACTCATCTGGAGCTGATACGTAAAATCTTAGGGTAGAATAATTACCTTTATTAAAGAAAAGGACAGAAAACCTCTTGTGGGAAATTCTTTGATCTGGAGTCTGAATAAAGTCTGACGATGTGTTTTGCTTTGTCTGGCCCCAGTACAGGTGTATATATCTGGGGTATTGAAAAGGCAGGAAATACTGAAGAAATGGACAAAAGTATTCTAAATTCTGTGATCTCTTTGGGCCGCCTAGGCTAAAATTTATAGAAACAACATACATAATGGGGTACTTGTTTCTTTTTTATTTAATTAATTTTCTTCAGTTTAAGTGAATTCATTCAGTGATAAGAAAAGCTTAGGAGTTTTCTTCAGGGTGGGAAGAAAAAGAATAAAATATAAATTTAGTTGGTGGTCAGAATTTCTTTTGCTTAGTTTGAAATTTTTTTTTATAATTGTTTTTCAACTGTCTGGCATATTTAAGGAGTTTTTTTAATTTGCAAACAGTTTTTTTCCCCCTGCATGTGGAAAAAAGGTATATAATTACTTCAACTCAAAATCAAGGAATTGCTCAGTCTTTGTAAAAGAAATTGATGTTTAAGAGAGACTAGATGCAGGGAACTACTTCAGCGTATGGCTGGCTTGGAACAACGGATTGTCTGACGAAATCCTGAAGCAAGGGGCTTTTTAGCTGCAGCTGGGGAGTCGGCAGCCCCGCAGCTTGGTTTTGTACAGTTGCATACAGAAACCCCCGGTCTCTCAACGCAATTACAGCGCGAGAGCTGCTTTGGCTGGCAGCGGGGCTCCCATCGCTCTTGACCTGGTAGCCCGTTCGCACCTACACGTGTAGCCTAAGGTGGTAACTCGCTCCAGTACGCTTGGTGCTCAGTTTTAAAATCATGTGGTAGGCATAGGCTGTGAATTACCTGTGCAGATTATGAACTTGCGTTATTGTTCAGAGCGTTAGCCAAATTTTTTCACTTTCATTGTTTTGCTTGTGACAACTACAGTTGGTGATAAATGACAATAATGCTACGTTTTTTCAAGGCAAGGAAGTACATTGTGTTCAGGCATCAAACCTGTTCTTTCTCTATTTTAGGGGACTAAAAGCACACAAATAGTCCCTTGTCCTCTTCCTTCCCCCCACCTCTTTTTTTTATTTTTTAAATGCAACTGGAACATTGGGGTAGGATTTAGAAGTATGATAACAACTCGTTCCTTGGGCATCCAGTTTGTGTACCGAAAATGAGGTTTTGACAGACGTATAATTTTAAGAGTAAAAACAAATGCTGGACTTCCAAACTTTCCCCATCCACCATTGTTTTTACAGCATCTTTTACCATGTCTTTCATTCGAACATTTCATATTAGATTTGGTGCTGAAATAAGAAACTGGAAGCCCAGGGCGTCCTTGCCTCTGCCCGAGCACTCTTGCACGGGGCTGGGCTTGGGCTGTGCCTGCCCTTCTTCAGTTGGTATGGATAATTGGTGCAGGGATAAAACATTTTCCCCTATAGATGCAGTCACTGCTTTTAATTTCAGGTGACTTTGTGTCCATATTCAAACTGTTCTGTTGGGTAATGTTTGTAATTTGACAGATTTATTTGGTTGGCAGTTCCTGGGGAATCATTGAAGAGTGTCTAAAATTGCACGCAAAACTTCTAAATCCATTTTGTTTCAGAATAATTTTCTCCATGTGGCGCCAGTGCTTTGTGTATATTTTTGGTATCTTCTTCTTCCTTTTTATGACTGAATGTGCATGTGTTAAAGGCTTCTCTACCCTAAGCTGGTGGTGTTTTTCTCCCATGAAAACCTGTTGGTGGTTCCATAGTTATCGCCACAGTAACATCTGAAGAATCTCACTTCAGAGGGGAGAGCAGGCAACGGGAGGAGACAAAATGGTAATGGAAGAAAAAAATCCTGCCATCTTGCAAAGGTTGCATGGCATTCATTAAATTATTTAAGGAAGGCTCAAAAAATAAAAGTACCTTTGCACGTGATTCCCAGTCTCCCGGTGTGCCCTAGGAGCTGGTGCTGCCCAGCGCATTACACTGAGGGAGTAGAGATCTCTCAGGCTGGACCCTCGCTCGACTGGGGGCTCGTTCGGGCGGTGGAGGCGATGCTCTGCGTTCCTGCTGCGAGGGCAGGCTGGCTGGCGTCCGGCAGAGATCCGGGCTGATGAGAGGCGCTGGGGTGGAGCCGTGGGCAGGGAGAACCCGCCGTGCGGGCTGTGCCGGTGCGGCGGCAGTGGGACGGGGCCGCCGAAGGGTGCGTGCGGTCGGGAGAGCCCCGGATGGCAAAACGGTACAGGCGAGCAGGAGCAGCCCAGCGACGCGCTCCTCCACCGGCTGCCTGAAATAGCTGTACCCAGAGGGCTCTGAACGAGCCCACATCATCCCTAGCATGCCCTGAGCCTTGTCCGCTGCCCGATGACGTTATCTGGGTTTAAATTCCTTCTCCTGTTTGACTTACTATCTTCTTTCTAATGATGCAATATGTTATAAGTGCTGAGTGTTTCGGTGAGCTTCTGACTCCTGTTCTCGAAAATCTGTAATGAGCTAAGATGTTAGACTCCTGTCCCATACCTGGGACATGGAAGTTATGCACAAAACGGTTCTCGCTTTTGAATTTGCACCTCTCCAACAGAGATGGTGCAAAGACAGTCGTCAGTTCTGTTTGGTAAGGAGTGCCGCTTACCCTGTATTTGCACAAAGTGGTCTTCATTCAGCAAAAATGATACTGAAATGGTAAAAGCGGGCAGAGACCGTGGTACCCGCACTGGGAGGCGTGCTGGGGCTCCCCGGGGCTGAAACGGCGAGCAGCTTTCGGCTTCCTTCGTCCCAGGGACTGCACGTGCGGCTCCACCGTTGAAAAGTGCCCGGTAAAATCGCCGCGCAGGTCTTCTGTACAAAGACGACCTCTCTAGTATGAGACATGTTGCTTGTTAAAAGTTGGTTTTGGCAGAAATACCAATTGTAAACTTCGGCAATTGTCCGTATTATCCGGACTCTGCTTTGCCATGCTGGAATCCGCCCTGTGAGAATGAGTATTTCTGGGCTGTTTTCCTTAACATGTGTTGTGAACAAACATATAAACACAGTGATATCTGTGTATAAAGTTATGACGTTAGGGATGCATTTTTAGAATCTATGTCTGCTGTCTTCTAACAAATGGGTTAATTTTGTTGCAAAACCTTTAAAGTAGATCCAAGAGAACTGGTATCCGACTGCCGTCCCATGGTTTACACTAAAATCTCCCAGCTGTTTGTGTAACGCAGTTTGTTATGTAATCTCTGCAATAACATGCAGGCTGTTGGAGCTCCCAGGCCGCTTTTTGAAAGGCAGTTTCCAGAAAACATCTTCCAGCTCGTTAGTTGATTTCTGCAACCCTGCAGTTTGGCATATACTCGAGAACTTGGCAATAGTTTGTATCACAGCACATGCAATAATTGGCCAGAGTATTGTGTTCATTTAATTCATATTTATTGAAATTTGACAAAATTTCCTTATTATTTAAAATACAGGCTGAAATCATCTGTGTGGTTGTTTGCAATAGTGGTAGCTGAATTTAATAACACCCTGATTTAAGTAGCCGCTGTGACTACTGTAAAATACACACAAATGTAGCAAGCAAAATTCTGCGCCATCGTTGAGGGCACGGCTGGTAAGCAGCCTTGTCGCGTCGGTGCCTGGACGAGACCCGTTAGACAGGCTCCCTTAGGAGCTGGCGTGAACCCCTGATTCCCACCATGGGTGCTGTTCTTCAGCTTCGGGTGGGTGCTCAGCCTCTAGTCCAGCGGGCCTTGTGTAGCTCTTCACTACTAGAAAAGCTTTAAAAATACATTTAAACTTCATATAGGCCTACGTGTTTAAAAGAAGCAAGATAACCATAAAGGCTTTATGCATTTATGTGCTTGCTCTTCCCAAAGCAGTCTGGGATGACGCTTCGGGCGCTTACTGCTGCCGCGGCTGGAAGGCTTGCAGAGCACTGACAAGAGTTGCTTGATTCTGCTGGCCGGCTTGGTAGCTTATTGCCATAGCCCTCATGAGGTAGGGTGGGTGGTTCGTTCGGGGTGAGTTACCGGCGTGGCTGGCAAAGCACGTTTCACTTGGCTTTTATCTGGATGTGCTGACAGTCTTGGCGGTTTGGATTTTGCCGCTAACAATTTCAGTGCTAAGTTTTTTTCTTTGATGTTGATTCTTTCTTTTTGTCACGGTCAAAATGTAAGCTTACACCTAAGCCCCGAGTTTTGAAATTGAAAGCACCGTTACTCTTCGAAATGTTGTGCTTTACCCACTGACGTATCTTGCAAATCCTCTCCAGAGGGATTGTCGGTGCCTGTGAATGTAAAGTATTGTAGTTACCAACAAGCAGACGTGAACAGAGAGAATTGTATTGTATGCTAAATAATGAAAATGAGACCCAGTAATAACTGAAAATTATGTGGGGCAGAGCCAGAACTTTCTGGACTGTGCTGTTGTTAGTTGGAATTACTTCTTGTTGGTTGAAATTACTTCTCGTTGCCAGCGCTGTGTGGAGGGGTCTGTCTCATTTATGGATTCTACTGCCTTTGCTAAGCAGAGCCCTACTTTGCTCTAGATGTTGCTAAAATAATTTACCTCTGTTTTATTTTCCCCTTCAGCTCCAGTTCAGACATTTTGAGAGATCTGCAAGAGCCTGAGAAATGTTTGGCATCCTCTAACAAGTAAGTAAAATACATGGGTGGAAAAGTCCTTGTGACCGATTTAGGCCAGTAGTTTCCAGCTTGTGGAATCCCACGCATTTTCTGCAGGAGAGGTAAATGTCTCTAAAAAGTCAGGTTCTTGGTGAATCTCCACAGTTGTAGGAGATAGAGTTTCGTCAGTGGTTTTTGATCCTTGGAAAATAATACCTGGGTGCTCCAAGGATCCACAGATGGCTAGTTGAAAAATGATTGTTCTAAGGTATATTTGATTATGAATATATATTTGAAAAAAGAAAAAGAAAAAATAATGAGGGAACTGATTTTTATGGAGAATTGAGAGAATCTGATGTTTTATTGTATTTGAAGTTACATTGTCAGCCTCACCTACATCTCTGTCAAGTCGAACGTGCTGGAATTGCAGCATCTGTTTTGATTTACTTCGAAGAGAGAAGAGCGCTTTCTTGTTTTTAAAATCTTAACATCTTATTTCTTAAAACCAAAAATCTCCTTCTCTTTATATAGTGATAATATTTAAAATTTGGGTCTAGCCGTGCAAGGTGTTGTNACCGTAACAGCTTCTCTAGGTGTAGTTATGCCTTAGCAGACAGGGAGAGACTCGTGTGAACAGGTGAAGTCCTGAACCAGAATATTGTGCCTTCTTCAGTGGGAATGGTGATCTGTTGTGCTCACTTCGTTCCTAAGGTGGGGTAGGGTGCTAAAAGCGTCATTGCAATATACCTGTACGGACTTGACCCGAGATGGGGATAAATGACTGTGTAGCATGTAGTCGGGATCTTCTTGTCCCTGGACAAGCAATCCTCGTTGTTACAAAATGCACCATAAGATATGGGAAGGGATCTGACTTACCAAAGCGCTACCATTTGCGCATTTCTGTAGGTCAAGTGCATTTGCCTTGTGTTTTTAATATTGGTGGCACTATGCCATGCGACCAGTGGCTCAAAATCTGAGAGTACAAAAATGTTCTTACCCTAATTAAAATGAACGTGAACCAAAGTTGAATCTATTTTAATAGCCCTGAAGGAATCGGCCTTGCGTCCTTGCTGCACGAGGAGATGTGTGTGCCGAGGCCGTGGGGCTCGCAGGCGCTCCCTGCCTCGCAGGGCGCTGCGCGGCGTGGCTCTGCAGCTCGTGCCTTCCCCGTACACACGAGCCTCCTGGTCAGGACTCTTGGCAGACTCTTGGCAGCAGGTACCGAGCGCCACGGAGTACCTTCCTCTGCTTGTAGATGCTCAGACCTTCTGAAATGCCTGACAGTGCTGTGCAGGGTTTGGAAGACTTCCGAATACTGGCCTAATTCTCAAAAAGAAAGCTCTCGGATATGGGAAGCATATCAAAGGTCAGAATGCGTTCATTTTTGTCCTAGTTCAGTGTGTCTTTTCAGCCATGCAGTGGAGAGACTTTTTTTTCCATATGTTTTTAAAATATTCTACTCTAAGACAGTTTGGAGTTAAATGCTCCTTCGCTCTTCTGTAGTTAATTACTAAAATAGTTGACTTCCTTTTTCTTTGGGCAAAGAACATACCTAACTCAAACAAAATCACCTTTAACTCTTAACTTTCTGGAGACTATTGAAGCAGCAGTCCCCCATTAGCAAGACACTGGTTCATTTTAGGAGGGCACTTGGTCTGTGCGAGTTGACTCACCGCTTTCAGAAGAAAGCATTTACTCCGCAAACTAAGCCCTTTTTAGCCATTCCAACCAAGTCTTTTTTCCTGTGGTCTCTGCCTCCTATTCCCCAAGTTGAATAGGTATACCCAAATCATTTTTTTTTCCCCCATGAACCACACTTTTTATTAGTCTGTGCTGTTGGCGACTTGATTTTTATTGGCAGACAAGTGGTTTTAAATTCAGAGTAAGATTTTAATCCTTCAGATCTAAATTAAATTCCTGATCCTGAGCAAGCATCTTTGTGCAGGTAAGTGTTAATAGGTGAGGCATAAAAATTTGAATCACAGGTGACCTGCTTCTGGAGACAGCTATATATCTGAATAGCTCTGTTGACTTCAGTGTGTTGCTGGCATATGGGATTATACAAATGCCTAAGACTTTGCAGGTTCACAGCTTGATGAATATTTAGGATTACACTGACATGGACGCTGCGTTCAGAAATTCCCTTGTTAAACAAAGCCTGCAGGCAACAATTGCTTGTTTAACCCGTTTTTGTGCCTGCAGATGACAGTATCGGTCTGCTTAGTGATGTTTTGGGGAGAAATGCAAATCCTCTGAATCATATTTTTGTGAATGTGATCATATATTTTGTAATCAAAAGAGTTTTTTTTAGTTTTTGTGTTTCCTGTTGTACCCTTTACACTTCAGGAGAGTGAATCAAGTCACAGGGTTCAAAAAGTTGCAGCTCCCTAGGAAGGGCCCCTGCTCCAGGTGGAGCCGCAGAGGAGGCTGCTGCCGAAGAAGGGAGCTGTGGCAACGAGATGAGTGTGTCTGCAGTGTGCAACCATCGTTCTCTGCTTCTAGAGAAAGGTAGAGAAAACTAGCTGGAGATAGATTTTAGAAGACAAAGAATTAATCTTCTGTGTCATGTGGGGGGGTCTATAGTACGCTTTCTAGAGTAGCTGGGACTGGCAATACTACTTGTTTTTTCCCAGGTTTTCAGGTTACATATGTTCTTGTCAAGAGGTGTTAGCTGACATCTGGCACGCTTGTGTTCAGGTCAAGACAAACCCACAGAGGTGTCAGATGAATAAGAAAACATTTTGCTCTCTAACGTTTGGCAGGTGCAGTCATTTGTATTCCTTGTAACTATAGTAAAAATAGTAGCAGATGGAGTTTGGGAACTCAGATGGGCTTTGCTAAATCACTAGGCTTCCTGTCATTTGTCTGGTGTCTTCATAAATCCTGTACGTGCGATGGTGGGGAAGGAGCTGCTGGGTCTGTATTTAACGGGTTGATGTAGATGCCCAGTGGTGAGGATTCCACAGTCTCCTAGTGTTAATTTGCTTAACTGTTGCCATCATTAGAAGGGTGGTTACTTCTTTGCTGAAAAGTGAACGACATGTACAAGCCTGGTACGGAGAGAAGTGGAAATCATACCGTTTGGAAGGCTATTAGCATTTCTCCTCGGTCTGCTCTTTTCCAGGGGAAACAAAACCAGTTTCTGTAACCTTCCCTTATAAATCATGTTCCCGACACCTCTGGTCCCTCTCCTCGTTTTTCTTTTCTAGCCTCCTTTGGAGGAGAAGGAAACGATGGGGGGAAAAAAGCCAATGTGCCATATACAGGCTGTTGTGGCATTTCAGCTGAGACCTTGCTATAGCCGACCCTCCTGGGGGGCATTCTATGAAAAACAAATGTTTTGGTCTGGTTTGTGCCCCTCTGTGTCCTGTCACCCCTGCCCGGCTGCTATACTTCCCCTTTTCAGACTTTGGAATATCTTGCACCCGCCACAAGTTCCCTGTAATACAGTGGAACCTCATCGACCAGCGTATTTTGGGACACGATTACCCCTCTCTCTCTAGTGAAATGTCACACTGGTTCAGTGGAGTGATACCCGGGCAGGTATGTGTTTTCTCAGGTGTGTTACTGGCTGGGTTTTATGCAAATTCTATGT
Organism: Anhinga rufa; assembly: GCA_013400875.1. NCBI lineage: Eukaryota > Metazoa > Chordata > Aves > Suliformes > Anhingidae > Anhinga > Anhinga rufa. Next base: position 3,417 of record VZTV01012831.1, on the reverse strand, counting down.
TGGCATTTGAGGCACAGGCTGGTTTTAGACTCCTCTGAAGTCACCAGTGCTGGTACTGAGCAAAGATTCTGTCTCTTTGGCCAACTTAAAATGTTATTTACCAAGAATTAGTTATTTCTTTATTTCTGAAAGGCTCGGTAAGTGTGGTAACTGTAATGGAATACATAATAACAGCGGCACTGAGCCGCCCCGACGGTATCTAGCGTGAGTGGTGTGATGCTTGGGGATTCGCGCGAGCCACGGAGGTGGTGCAGCTGTGCCGCTGTTCGCACCTCGCAGCCTTCTCGGGCTCCAGTATTACACGAGCATGTCATTTAAGTGCTCTCCAAACTTACATAAGCAGCTATAAATCATGTGAGCAGTCCCAGTTACGACAAAGGGCACAGTATTTGCAGGGTGGGGCTTTAGATTGATCTTAATCAGTTATTTCTTGGAATAGATTTCTGTGACCAATATCTTCTCTGGCTTAGTGGTAGTTACAAGGCTTTTGATCACTAAAAGTTGTAATTAACTTCCCCATTTTTTCCGTTTCCTTTTTTTTTTTGCATGGAAAATATTTTATTAATTTAACATTTAATTCAATTATAAAATATCAAATGTTAATCAAATTAACATTTAATTCAATGTTAATTTTTTTCTAATGTTTGCATCCCATCTTAAATTCAGCAAAACAAAGGTAGAGAATGTGAGATACGTCATTATAGAACAAGATCTGGATATAATAAAAGGACAGTAGAAAGTGATATCTGTAAAAACATCTATAAAGTGGATTAAATACTTATAAATAGAGGCAGGATTGTGCAAGTATTTATGGAAATAAAAATAAAAATCAGTTGCCCTCAAGCACTTCAAACTCAAATATAATTATTTTGTCAGCAGGGTGTTTGTCATGGGATGAAGGCTGCTGCAGAGGGTTTACTTTGCCACCATAAGCCACAAGGAAATACTTTGAGATAATATCCTCTGGATTTGAGTAGGTGATCAAGTTTAGGTTTTTATTGGCTGGAAGAGGGAGAATACTGATCTAGGACAGAGATCGGCGCTGTGCCAAAGCAAACGTAGAACAGTACAGGCGAAGGCAACTTTGATTTTCGTTCTGCGGCTCCAGAGCATGCCATACAAGCCCATCAGGGGTTTGGACACTTGGCTGCGAGTGCCCAGGCTGCCGTCCGCCTCTGCCGCACGCCCCAGCGGCGTCGCTGCCCGGCGTGCCTCCTTCCTCCTAACACACGGCAGTGACGAGGTCGTTACCTCACCCACGGCTCGCCGTGACAGAGCTGTCCGGGTTCTGCAGGGTGTCGTCTAGGATGGTGCTCCGCGCCGTCACCGGGCCCTTGTGAAGGTGGTGCGGCACGGAAGGCAGCACGGCAGGGTGAGAGGCGTTGCGGAGCCTGTCCTGGAGCGCACGCAGCGGCCCTGCGAAGAAAGGGCAAAACAATAGCGAGGGGCTTGAAGGGTAATAGTGAAGGGCAAATTAGGTGAGCCCCTAAACATTCCTTCTCTATATTAACGATATAATCGTATTGGAAGTAATTTACCTGATCTCAAGAGTTCCTTGTTATCAGTTTCTGTCAACCGATAGACAGGATGTTTCAAGCTAGACCTCAACAATTCATCAGTAAGTAAGCAATGAATTCTTCCCAAACTGTACTGCTGTGCCAGTTGTATCTGACAAGAAGATCTCAAATAGATAAATAAAAATTATAAGATCCCCCCCTTTTTCACAGTCTTGTCTGTGTATATGACTTCTGCTTGTTATAGCCAAGTAACGTCTCTGGCCGAGCGCAGCAATTAACTTTAGGTTTGTCTTTTTAGCTTTATGTAATGCAGTTCGTTTTTGGAGAAAAACTCTTAGGTTGTTTTGTCAGGCTGGTCTTGCCATCGGTAAGTGCTTTGCGAACCATTGGAAATTTATTTTATTCGCTGATTCATTTGCTGGCTGCGGCCACTGGGAGCGGTACCTCCAGCAGTGTCCGGCCGGGGGGTAGCCTTCGTTGGGGGAAACTCCGTGTCGAGGCTGTGGCCGTTGGGCACCCAGTGGGTGCAGCTGAAAGGCTCCAGCTGGCTTGGAGAACTGCAAGGCTGCTCTGTGCCCATGGGCTAGCAAAGCGCCCTAGGGCGGGAAAGCAAAGGTGATTAATGGGCCATCCGCTGCGTCGGACAAGTTGCCCGTCCAGCTCGGGACCCTTCCGTCATCAGTGGGCAGAGCCGGGTGCTCTGGAGAAGGGTTAGCGTATCGCTTCCATGTCTCATCCTGTCCCTAAAGAGCGTGCTGCTCCGGTGTAGTTCATCAGAGGCTCGTAACGACCTAACCACCAAGGTTAATTATCCTTTGCTCTGCCATATCGCGGCAGAGTTGGATGGAGACGGGCAAATTCTCCCTGACCTAGAATGGAGGATACAGCCCACGTACAAGAGTTGGGTACATTGGATACGAAGAGCAACAGCTCCCTTGGGTTTGGTTGAAAATAGCTACTTTAGAGCTTAATTTAAAGGAAAAAGTAATTTGGATCGTGGCACCCGTAAAACATCTGTGTATCCATTTGCGAATGCTTTCATCGGTTAGCCTGTGCGTTTTAGTTTGGCGTGGGACTGCCTTCGCCCATGCATTACTGACAGAATTCACAAACCCCAGCCTTAGCATTTGCATTGAATTTAATGCAAAACTGTGAACTGTAGCAGAGAAAAAGGTGACATACTGAGAGAGGTTTTGTTAATGTCTAATTTCACTAACTTTTAAAACCGTAGCTGCTTCTAGGCTAAAACGAGTGGTGCTCTCCACTGAATGGATGCAGGGGATGGAAGTCGGGGAGTGAAGGGTGCAGCTGGGGGGGAAAGGCCTTCGGTCTCGCACATTATAGAAACCCCATGTGTAAGGCTTGTAGCGCGGAGGGTTGGGGAGGGTTGGGGAGGGTGGTGCATCTGCATTGTCTCTGCCTTCTGCGCTTGGCAGGGGTGTGCGTTTAATCACATTGCTGTCTCCAGAGGTGCAGACTAATTTGTGCTGGGATTCGCGCTCATCCTCCTGGACGTGGTTGATGGTCTCCTAGATGCAGGAGCTCTGTTTCCTTCGTGGTGCTGAACTGGGCTCCGAAATACGAGTTGTTCCTGTTAAATCTCTTTTAGTCTATCTTGTGGCAGTCAACAGAGACGTCAACTTTAGCACTGGAGAGTTTTCCGTTGTTACTTTCAGTTGTGAATTCCCAGCTTGAGCCAAATGAACAGTCCCTGCAGGATGGATTCATCCTAGCAAATGGCAAAAAAAAAAAGAGAGCATTTGTAAGGAATGTTTAATTAGTAATAGCTATTGACGGATGGGTGATCTTTCCTGACAACGCTATGTAGAATTTTAAGCTCTGAGGCTGAATGATGGAAATTAGCTGCTTAATTTGAATATGGCTAGTTTAACATTTTTTT
>VZTV01012815.1:366-19714 GCA_013400875.1 Anhinga rufa | reverse complement strand
CCCATCCACTGCCCGAAAGCCAAAGGAAAATCCAGCGCAGGGAAGGAAGCATGAGGAATCTGCCTTTTTTTTGGACTTACTCTAGGTATGGCACAGCACAGATAGGTAAGAGAACAGAATCTTCTGACGTGGACTGTCCAACCCCACTTGGAGCGACCATTGGAGGAAATCTCTTTAGTCAAGAAATTTCCTAATATTTCAGAGATTTGCAGAAGTCACAGGTGATTTTTGAGGGACTTGAAACCCTTTAAAGGGATCTGATTTTCAGAAGGTCTACTGAAATACAGCCAATGTGAGAGGGCTTTGGGCCAATGCCCCACTCAAGTGTCGGCCACACCAGCAAAGACGCTGTTAATGCAGTCTCTCGGTCTACTCCACATACACCACACATATCGGAGCAATGAAACCAATACAACACAGAAACCTATGTCCTGACAAAGCTTATCCCTGGGATGCAGTGCAAACCTGGCCCTCATATGGTGTCAAGGCAGGAAGAAACATCAGCACAGGTAACAATCTCCTTTGAAATAATAAATACAAAAAGTATATTTTTTTCCTTAAGTTTTTTTTTTTTTTTACTCATGACAGCATTTGTTAAAAATATTACATCTGTTTTTGAGAAGGTAATATCCTCTCCGTATAATATGGAAAAATAAACTCTACAGGACATGCAACAGATACCCCCAGCTGGCACAGAGCTGCTTTAAGAGATAAGATCCACAGACACATCAATGCGGAGGGCTGGTTTTGCCTTCCTTGTCCCCAGACTCTTAAAACATTGTGTTGTAGGAATGGTAAAAGACAAGAATACATAAAAACAGTAAAATGTTTATTTTCTTAGAAAAAAAGAGATTCAAAATGATTGTGATCACACTCCCATTCGTGCTCAGCAAAGCCAATACTGCAAGCTTAGTCCTTGATTAAGATACCTATTAAATGAAACTCTTTTTCCTCTTAAAATACAAATTCTTGCTCCTGCATCACTTCCAGTATTTCAGTGATAACATGCTTTTAATGGATAATAGTTTCTCAGCTTCTTCTCAGCCGAGAAACAAGGCCTGCCATGGCAAAAACATCCCATCTCCAAAGCTTGAAATCACCAGCATTAATAAGCACTCCGGCCCGAACGCGGACTGACAGACAGCTTAAGGGTGTTTCTTAGATGCTTGAATGTTCACTTATGGAAGCTTTGTATAACACTACCTCATCTGATAGAAAACAGGCCAGAAGCCTCAATAAAATCAATAACGTCTTTTGGATTAACTTTAAGGATTTGCTGCGTATCTGGACACAGAAAAAAGTGAGAAGTTGCAACAAGTTTTAACTAGCAGCAACAAAAACAGTTCCTTACGAGTTCTTAGCAATATTCCTCATCTGTTCATTAAGAAACACTGTAACTGAATGGAGCATATAATGTGGAAATGATCTTCTTCTGTTATGTAGTGCTGTTCGCTCTAGAAGACTTCCAAAAGGTCTCGACTGGGTTGTAATCTATTTACACAGTAGTACTCCTGGCGCGAGTGGCGGAATTGGCACTATGTGACATCCTCCTCTTCTGAACAATAATCACGACCCTGTAAGGAGAGAAGCCAGACGGTTTGTAAATGACTGCTTGAAGACAGGAACAACATAAATCAAGGGAGCACTTACTAATAATTCGTATCAGTTCTCTAAACTTAGGAGATTTAAGTTCAGGGCTGGGTAGAAACCCAGTCTGCACAACTCTTCCAACCGCTTCTGGAAGGTCTGCATGAAACCAGGAGAGGAGACCCTTCCCTTTCTGTCACTGTTAATCTCATAGATTTCATCCCCCATCTTGAATTGCAGGGGGGTCCAATGAATTGATTTACAAAACTATTTTATGTAAAGATACACCTTGACGGACACAACCCTATCAATTCGTTGTGAAAACATAATCTCCGAGGCAAAAGCAACAAAGCACGTTATCCCGTGAGCAACGCAAGCCAGCTGCTGTGAACAAGAACACCCCATCGGATAACCTCGGCAAGAGTTTAACGTAAGAGCAAAAGAGACTATTCCTATTGAAATTACCCTTGCACAATGGGAGAAAACAGGCTAAGCTTCACAAAACATGGACCAGTCATGTTATGCCTTACATCTCATCCCAAACGCAAGACCTGCAGCAGCGTCTATCTAGGCATTACCCTCGGGAAGGTCTGGAGAAGACACGTCCTGTCCCCCACTAGCCGTTTCTTGCAAAGCAGCGAGAAGAGGACCCGATGGAACCCCTTGTCCTACATGGAAACAGCTTTTCAACACACAAGCCACCCGAGATACCCTGTGTAGAACAAGGGTCTTGCATGTGGTGTCGAAAATCTCAGCCTCTGGGGTCTTTCCTGTGTGCTGGGTGCATCACCCGAGCGCTTGCATGGAAAATCCCAGCAGCCGAGCAAAGGGCTGGCAAAGAAGAAAAGGAGAAACACGAGGGTCTCAAACCTGTAATAAAGTATAAAAGCTCAACAACACCCTGTGAGCAGAAGAGACCAACTCAGCGGTGGTAAACCAGGTGAAACTGCTCAACCAAGGGACACCCAGTTGCCCCACAAATCAAAACCATCAATGTCCCGTCCAGAAAGAGAAGGGGTGGGGAAGAAAAAAGTAAAACAGAAAAGGGAGAGATGTTTCTTGATGCAGCGATCAGTTTATTTGAGACGCACAGCTGGGGTACACATCGGGAACGAAGGCTCCAAAATGTCCCTGCAACTAAAATCCTGCTGCTGATGCCGGGATCGCAGAGCTCGCTTTGCTGGAGGGTCCACACCCAGGAATGTGTGGTGCTTTAACAGCTCTATTGCCCAATACTATTAGTAACAGGGTTTTCTTAGTATGTTAAAAAAAAACCCAAGAGACCAATCAGCCCTGATTTTAATTCAGCAATCACTGACCCAGAAAGAAAGAAAAAAAAAATTATATTTTTTAAAGTAAAAGATTTGACTCCGAAAGAAGGAATGAAGAAATACTTTGCAGCGAAGCCCAAATCCATCTGTTTTCTCCATGCCGGGGACCATGGACAAAACCACGAGACTAAGCCGGTGGCGATGAAGGCTTTGACCAACATGCTTCAGAGCTGTGAAAGCCATCCGCAGGCTCAGGGCACTTCCTGGAGATTCATTTAGCTGGTCACCTGGCCTCCTGCTCAAGAGCGAGCCCCGTGGCCCATCATTCCCCGCTCTGCTCCGCATCAGGGGCCGTCAGTGCTATTAAAGGCTCAAATGGACCCAAAACGCTGAAAGCCACCTTGCGTTTTTTGTCCTCCCCATTCCTCCTGCTGTTCTGCTTCTGGGTTTGCTCTACGGCAGCCAAAGGATGTCGAGAAATCACTTAAAAAGCATCATGCTGAAGAAGTCCTCGCCACAGCAGGGAAATACTATCTCTCGCCCACTGCCTGAAGACCGCAGAGAGCCAGACTGCTGCTGCCAGACACTGGATTTCCACTTCACGCTGGTGGGGATGGAGACACGTCGGTGTCTCAGAGGCGGCCTTCAAGGCCGCGGCCCTTGGTCGCCGGCAGGCAGGGAGCTGACGCCATCCCCAGCTTCCCACCAGCCCGCTCCTTCCCGTGAGCGTGTGGGCAGCGGCTGCGCAGCCCAAAGGGGGAGGAGGGTGAGAACTGCCTGAAACGCCAGAAACACCTCCCACGCCGTCCCGCAGCGTGACACGCGGCTCTTCCACCCGCCGCACCCGGCACGGACCTGCAGCTCCAACCCGACCAGCTAGTTCGATGCCCAAGCTGCGGCAACGCCTGATGGCAAGACAAGGAGCCCTGCTGCAGCCTGAGCCTTGCTGCATTTGTTGCAGGGAAATGATCCAGAGCTGGGCTCTCCCTCGGTGCTTGCTTCAGCAGGGGCGGCCTCCGGAAAGGGCAATACGTGCTGAGGGAGCGGGGTGACCAAAAAAAGGCTCCCGCAGACGCTCGACGCCTGGCTGAAGTCTTCACATCCAGGGCCCCTCTCTGCCAAAGAGCCGTGCGCAGGAGCACGCTGCGATGCCGGGGAAGGGACGCATTTGTTGCACACCAAGAGTAACGTTGGAGAGGAGGCACGGCGGGCTGGCAGCTTGCCTTAGGGGGTTTGCTTTCACTTGGGGTTTACGGTGAGTTAAGAGGATGTTGTTTTTCTTTCCCTGGGAGAAGGAAGGGTCACGTCTGCCCTCGTAGCGGTGGGAGGCAATACAACCTGCGGGACCACCCCACTCTGGCAGGTTTAGCTTATTTTGCTGGCGTGGGAATCAGCTGTGACAGCAAACACCCTGTTTTGCACATACTCCTGCACCCATCCCAGCTGTCCTACACCCACTGCCCCCACTATGCTGCCAAGACCCACACCAACACGTGCCCGGCGTTTAATTCCAGCATGAAAACAAAGCGTGTGGGGCTCAGCCCAGCAAGGTCTGAAGCATCCTGGCCCAGTTCAGTGGGGTTAAGCACATACTAGTCTTTAAGCACAAGGTAAACATCATTTAAGACCTGGATCAGCTCACGAGCATAAAGTTAAGCAGGTGCTTTAGCATCTCCTTGAAGGAGGGCTTGTGGTAAGAGAGGGCTCTTTGAGCAAATACACAGCAATGGGTATTTATTCTCCTAAAAAGAGCAGGAGGGGGAGAGAGCATGCTACAAAGAAGCCAAACAGGTTACAATCCCCTCCCTTTTTTTTTTTTAGACAAAAGCTTTTGTCTAAAGCTTATTCCCTAATTGAATTTTTATCAGTAATAGCAAGGCTAGTGTTGATCAGGAAGGTCAGAGAAAGAATAAAGCTGCCTTCCCTGCTGCACTGTAAATCCAGCACCCAGGGGTTTTGCCTTGGTGCTCCTCGGGCCGGAGGTCTCCATCTCCCCGCTGGCAGAGAATGAAGGCTGCTTCGGTCCTGCTAAGCCAAACCGTGGCTTATTCCAGTAGAATACTTTAAAATGTCGATTTTTAACCCCTTGGTTGTTTCAGAGGATGTCTGATAGATGCTGGAGAAGATGACACCTTGGATGGCTGCACCTGAGATCAGCGAGAGGCCTTCTGTGCTTGAGATGGGGAATTATCCTGGTGGGGCCGTGCAAAACCTCAGGCGAAACGGTGAGCTAACAGCCTGCAAAGCTGCTAAGTCTTCTGAAGAAACCACACTGAAATACTGACCATGTGAAGCGGCAGCCAGAACATGAGCTCCATGACACGAGCAGAGAAGCTCTGGTAGCATCTGAGTGATGGTGGGGGTTTTTTTGGGAGCAGATGTGTGTCAGGAAGGAAAAGGATTAAGCAAAGAAGGTGACAACCCCCTGGAAAATAGGGGTGCAGGATTGCTGACCAAACCCTGTCCCCTGCTGCCCAGGGAGCAGGCTCCCGTGCCCAGAGAGGCCACAGGCACAGAGCGTGTGGCTAATAAGAGGAATCTATGGGCCATCCTTTAACAGCACAGGCTATTAAATAAGTTTTGATGATTGAGAGTGTAAATGAGCTACCCTGAGGAAGATGAGAATGGGAACCTGCGCATCCAAGTCCGGGTAATTCCCGAGAAATCCCACCTTCCTCCCTGCAGTTTCAAAACCCAGCTTCCAACTTTTGTGTTAAGGCATTTCTGTGGACATCTACAAGCGTGTGAATTTAAGGTCATTTAAAAAAAACCCCAGCCTTACGCTCCTTTCCCGCTGCTTGTACCCAAACCAGAAGGGCTCATTCCCCTGCTCCCTCCCCTCGCTGCCTCTAGAAAGCACCTACCGTCCTGATGCCCCTACCAGGGCATGCATCACGGCTGATGATATCCTTTTAGAGAAAAAAAAAGAAAGAAAGAAAAAAATCACAGGAAAAGCCCTTTTCCCCATTGTTGCGGGTGACAGGCCAATAAACAAAACCCCACGCCGCCCGAATGCAGAAGCCTTCCCGTTTCAATAGCCTTTTGTGCAGCTGGCGGACTTGCCGAGGGAGAGAAAGCAGCTAAGGAGATGCTTCTTCCGCCACAGCTCTGCAGCTTGGCACCAGCATCCTCAGGCTGCGGCCCTGGCGAGGAGAGGAGGAAGAGGAGGCCGGCCGGCCCAGGAGAGGGAAATGATCTGCACCAAGCAGCCCTTTCTTCTGCGGCGGCTGAAAGAGCTTGCGGGACACAGTGGCCCCTTTCAGAGGAGATGGCCGGCGCTGGGAAACGTTAGCCTGGCTCTGCGGTGGGAACCCTTTTCATCAGTCTGGTTTTGTTTGCAGCTCTCGCAGAAAGGATGGGAAGAAAATGCCGGGAGGCGGCACTAAATAATTGTACGCTGTGGTAATTTTTGTCCGTTTCTTATTTTGTTAGAGAAAAATCAATAGAGTCATTAAGAGCAATCCACTTTGTTAATGAGTTTTAGGCTAATAATTCTGCCCTTGCATACGTTTCGATTAGCAACCCCCCGTATTTCTAACTGCACTTTTAAAATACGATACAAGAGGCTGCATTGNCCACCGACCGCGTGAGAGTTCTGACCAAGGCATCTTCACGTGCTACGACATTTTTTAATCTCATTTTTTTCCATGAGCATGTTTGCTTTGTGATTATTTTTTATAAACCACTGTAGCCATGCAGGAAGCAGCTTGTGATGATGGGACCGGTGATGGTTTCCTCTGGTACAGCTTACCTGGATTGTTTTGGGTTTGAGTTTTTTTTTTTTAGTTTTTTTTTTTTCTTTTTTTAAACCACAAAGCCAGAGATGTTGCTCTTCTGGGGGTACAGTCCCCAGATATAATCCCAGATTGTCAACTGTTCAATTATACCTCGGCCTTGGTATTTTTCCTACAGTGAGACAGCTGCCTACGCACTGTGCCACAGCCTATAGTAATAATATATACTTAAAGGAGGTAATTTCTGATGATCCTTTTACCGCTACGTGTGTAGGATTCGGAGGAAGCAGTCATTTTTCAGACCATTTTCCGTGATAGCCATCATGAAGGTAGTTTCGCTAGCAAGCACTAAATGGGGGAAGTTCTCCACATTCAACATTGTATATGTCACAGCTTTTAATTTTGCTTTTATTTCATATTTTCATGGAAGCCTTGGTGGGGAGACAAGGCCCCCTCAAGTCTGTGGACTTGAGGCTGCAAAGACTGTGCCCAGGATTAACTCTCTGCTCTGAGCTGTCCTGTTCAATTAATGGGATTTCTTCTTAGGGGATAAGGTGGAGTTTGTGTGTGGTCCTGCACAATCAGGGTCCAAATAAAGTTGCGATGTAAGGGGAAAAAAAAAAAAGACTGGAGAAATTTTAGGAGAGGGACAGTAATTCTTCTGCTGTGTTTCACAGCAACCCTTTGTGAATCCATATACAAAATCTAACTAAATTAGTCCTTGCACTATTAGATTAGAGAGAAAATAGGTAACTAATTTATTTGCCTGAATACCAGTACAAATGGCCTAATTTTGCCATAGTTTCTCACTGCAGCCAGCAGGAAACACCAGGTGTCATGCAGACAGGGACACTCTTAGCAGAACACATTTCTGTCTCCTTAATCAGAGACAGTATTTAAAAACCAGATTTATCACACCGTGATGAGTGCAGCGACCTTCCCCGTCCTGGCTCAGCTGGTGGGGCCCCTTTCTCCTCTTCTGGGCATCACACAGATCTCGGATTTATCCAGGGGCTGCTGTGTTTGCTTTAGGAGGGATGTGTCAGTCACTCGGCTTCCTTCTCAGGTTTCCGAAGTCATATTTCTGCCTTGATTTCTCAGCTCAAGCAAATCACTTGCACCTCTGACCCACGTCTTTCTAATTAATTTACTCTGGGGGGCTCTCTCCTCAAGCTTAATCGCTGCTATTACCAGTTTCTCATCCTCTGCTGGAATATATTTATATGACAATTGGGCAAGCCCAATTTTAAAAACACGATGATAGTGCTGTCACCAGGTGTGCTGCCTCTCTCTGCTCCATTTTCTTCCCAAACTCTTTGTATGTGTGTGCCTTTTTGTCTCCAAAAGCAAATCCCATGACTCTACTCACAATAACTTCAATGAGTGTGAAACCCCAAGAGGACTCGCTGAAGCTGCTGGCAGATGTCAGGAGCATTTCTGAGCCAGCTTTTGCCACAACTCCTGGGCCTCATGCTGCTCACAGGTGACTTGGACTTTCCTTTTCCTCTTCTCTCCCGGCGCAGTGCACATCCAGCCTTGGTGTTGCACCGAAGCTGTGCTCACCCTCTGCCACTACACCAGCAGCCTATCATCTGAAAACCATTCCACAGCTGCGCTGAGATTTGTTCAACCTTTCAATCGCCTGGTTCCCATCTGTCTGGATGCATGCTGCTATGCCACGGAAACACTATCACGAGAAGTTCTCCATGGTACGACATAAACATATGACATATAACTACTGTTTCCTGTGCTGTTGACTGCTTAACTCTATCCAGCTACTCCCGACCTCCCACATAACTTTATATCTCTGGCTTAGCTCAAATTCTGGTGCCTCTGAAATGACGGGGTTGAATCTAGCAGAACCAACATCTAACCCTAGGTGCGAGGCTGACTTTTACATTCTCAGCCAGTCCTACCTCAGCATTCAGCGCCGAGCCTTTGTTCCAGTATTTCTTCCTTCCAACAAACCCTATGAACTGAATTACCATAATCACACGCAGTTCCATCCGTGCAAGTTCAGCTCGAGCAATCCGAGCAGGGACAGACACTCACGCAGCGATAGGAGCAGATGTCTCCCTCTGAATGCCGCACAGTGTTTTGACACCGAATTTTGGTAGACAGAAGCTCCATGCGTTGGGGTTGACATTCTGGTTTTTGCCTTTGGGTGGCATTTGCAGAAGGCAATTCAGCTTCATACGGGCAGCCAGGAATGCAGGCGTGAGCTGGGTACCGACAGGGGCTAGACTTTCAGAGAAATTCTCCAGACCATTTCATTAAGGCTTTTTTTTTGATCTCCAGGATTCATAAATACTTCCTATTTTCAGTTGCTAAAACGTCAGCCTGTGTTCTTTCCATTTCACACTTTGATTGCAGAATTTTATTTTAGCTGACCTTCCTGTCCATTTGCTGAGTCCAAAACGCCCATTTAATTTTCCTCTCTAATTCGTAGCACACACATTGGAGTTGTTGTTACTCATTTGTATTAGGTGACCTAACACCCCTTGGGATTTCAACGCAAGCTGAGGGATGTTTTGCTTCTGACTGTAGGGTTTCTGTAGATACAGCCCATGGAATCAGTGATGGACAGCATGTCTCCATTACAAATCCAACACTAATCATGGCTGTGGTTACCACAGGAACATTACAACATGTTTTGGGACCTCACAGGCAGCCACTTCTGCAGACTATTTCAGCCATAACTGGTGAGCTGCTCAGTGATATAATTCTTTTAATTGTGTGACTGCTGTGCTCCACTTCCCTGGAGAAGGGGCTCAAAATGTTATTTAGGGATCGAACAAACCCCCTCATATTTTCCAACCTTTTTGGCACTTGTGGCAGATACCTAGAAAAACAATGTATTGCAGGCAAAGATTAATTAAAAACCCCAAAACTTCTCTTAGGAAGACTACTTCCTAGGAACAGGAGGAAAGAAAATCCCGTGTTCAGCTGTGCATTAACTCCTGCCAATCCCATCAACCGTCAGCAGCTTGAAATGCACGGGAGCCATCTTTCTGTCTTTGACAGAGAAAACTGTGTATTCCCTCTAAAGAGGCAATCTCCTGATCTAGAAGATAGATTAGTACAAGAGCCCTAGAGAACACCTGCAAGCATCTGAGAGCACGGTCCAAACAGCGCGGGGACACAGCCAACTGCATCTCGATGTGGCAGGTGGCGAACGAATGGTATCACTGTCCTGAAACAAATCTCAAAACCAAAACCTAACCTCAATTCATAATTAGATACAGCCGTCAGATGGTCTGGGATGTAGGTAAGATAGATCTTTGGAAGATCCATTTCACTGGAGATTCTGTGTTTGACATTATGGAAGGTGATGATGTCCAGGAAAAGCATCTAAATATTTATAGGGTGAATGCATTTCTTTAAAGGAGGTGTAGCTATATTATGGATATGTAGAAATTCTTCTTTTAAATGCAGATAGGTTAAGTAAAATCTTACTCCTGTGAAATACGGGTATAGAGATACTCTTCGCAGGAATCTACCAACTCTTCCTCACTTCTACTCTTCCCCTTTATCTAACTTTTTGCTTTCATTGGTTTTTGGGTTTTTTTAGAGCAGCGTAACAAATTTGTTGCTTGGGACAAATAAGAGATTCGCCTACCGTAGCACTTCAACTCCTATGACCAGGAGTGTCAGCAGAAACGGCAGAAATTCAGAGTCATCCAAGTAAAAATTTCCTTCCTACTGTGCAACCCAGTGCTACAAGTTGGGAGCACAAACTTCTTTATTCCAATTAGGGAAGCAAATATTTAATATCAAGTATTAAATAAGATACACCACTCCGAAATATGACATGTAAATAGCATATTGGTGAGTGAACATGAGTTCAAGGTATAAGCAAAGAGGCTGAGATCTAGACTTGATCCAAATAGCCCATTTAATTCCTCAAGTCTCAGTTTCCCATCTATGTTGCGGTACAACACAGTATTCACCACCATCTCACAAAGAAGCTGGGATTCTCATTTAAAAGACTTGTAAAACACATGAAAGCTGCTATCGGGGCAATGAGATATGTAAAGAACTATTCACCCTCTTCTTCAAAACATCTCCAGCATCATTATTTTACTCAGCGCAGGTCTTGAGGCAGGGTTATCCGTCACATACAGCCACACTATTCAGAACCTTTGGAGCCGGGAGCTATTTTGAGGAGATTCAGCAAGAAATAAGGAGGGTATCCCAGATACTACTGGCATTAAGATTCCAGTTGTCTCCCACAGAGATTAAATGAAAAATCAAGTCACTAAGGGCGTAAAACCTCACTTTGCTCTCCTCCTTTATCTAGTAGTCCATGTATATCCTGAAGTTTTGCGCTGAGTTAATTTGCCATTCATCCTAGCTTGGTGATGTTTCCACAAAACAAAGGCTTCTTTTCAGTACCCCCTGTAACCTCTTTACGTTTTTGGTCTGCTTTGCACTAGACTATCTAACCAACGAGCGGCAAGGGGGATCTCAGACCAGAGTCCCTCCAAGTGCTAGAGAATGTGGAGCGCTGCATCAGCGTCTGGCTGTCCTCCCCATGGAGCCGGGAAACCTGCGTTTCCACCCCGAGCGAAAACGTATGTTTACTTTACTGTGCCTTACCTTTTCAATTTTTTCATCAAGCATTCTGAAGAATTCTTGTTGGCTTTCGGAGATATGCATGCTGAAAGGCAAAGGAAGAGTGTCAGTACCAACAGGATTTCTTCCATTTTAAAATACTGATGCTGCAGTCCAGGGTTGTTGAGGGACTCGCTGTAAGCCTTCACCGCTGTGAAAAATAAATCGCTTTACACTTTTGTCTACAATGACAATTTTTTAACCTTCTTTTTCCTTTGTTTTGGTTCGCCCACAGAAAAATTATTGCATTTATTTCTTTGTACACGTGCTACACTTGGGACGGTAACTAGGACCCGCGTGCATCCAGAGGACACTATTCCCTTTTCCAGGGAGGTTGCAGAAACTTGACAGCCTGCTACCTTTCCTTGGGCCAGTGAGACCCCCCTTCCGTGTCGAGACAGAAGGTCTTCCAAGACTGCCAACCTCACCACCACAAAATGAAATGCCTACAATGTGAGGTTAAAGCCTTGCACTGGAAGATCCGCCTGCCCTGCTACAGCGGGGCTCTGTGCTCAACACCCAGCAACGTCTGTAAGCCCAGGCTGGTCCTTCCCCTCCCGGACGGGTGGTCCGTACTGCTCCCTGAGTGGACCCAGCAGATTATTCACTTCAATTAATTCTGCAACACCAAGAGGGTCAGGGTGAGTGATACAATTTTGCATCAGTGAAGAGGGCTGGTTAATACTCTTATTCACTGTCTGTAAAACGCTGATAGTGGCACAAGGCAACAGGCCCTTCCCCAGGGGGGACCTGCAAGCTAAAAATACAGGATGGTCAGACGCAAAGGAAAGGACAAGGAGACAAAGATGAGGATGCATGGCAGACAGTATCTGGGGTGTGTCTGCTTTATTTCTGTTAGGGGGTGGTGAGATCCTCCTTCCTGAAATAACGATATCCCTCTGGGAAGGTGAAGCTGGAGCATCCTCTGGAACCGCAGCAGGGGGGAGCGCCTGGGCACATGGGGGGCTGGAGAAAAGCACCAGGGACTCAATGTGGGACAAAAAAAGATGCAAAAAAGGAAGGATGGGAGCGTGGTGGCAGCGTTAACAGTGATGCCAAATGGTTAGATGGACACACAGCTCATGGAGGTTTTCTCCGACACTAAAAGCTGGTTCGGCTTGCTGAATTCACACGCCAGACTCCTCCTCCTCGGCATGATCCTTTCAGCTGTAATGAGTTAATACTTTTCCCAAGTGCCCAACAACACACTGCACTTTCCTACAAAGCTCAGCATTCATACTTTACTTGCTATCGGGATGAACGTATACAATGATTTGCTTATGCTGGACATAAATGAAGGCTCAGTTCAGAAGAGAAGGTCTCAGAATTGGCATTAAAACCTAAAGCTGGTAATTCAGGAGAGGGAACAATTCACCTTTCAGTGGCTGTGGGAGTTTTCGTCCCCAGCTGCCTGCCTGTCCACCTGAGATGGGGGAAAAAGTGCTTCTTTGGGGCAGCTGTCCCTGTCACCTGCATATTCAGGTGTCTTGGAGGGGGTTTTAGGCCAGTACAGCCCTTTCTGGGTAAGTAAGCACTAGAAACATATTGTTGCCTTTGCAACATCATAGATCGAGCTTCTAATAAAACAGGATGATAGTGTACTGACTCACCCCAACCATAATTTATAAGGAAATTAAAGGAGGGGGGAAAAAAAGGAGTATTGTGTTGTCATTTACACGAACAGTCCCACAGGAGGTCCTAAAGCCTTTGCGGGCCATAATCTTCAGAAAAGTTTGGTTGGACAGTAAAATTGCCCTACAATTTAGATAGGCAACACACACACACATGCACATATGCTAACACAGTGTGTATTTTGAGGAGCTGTGCAGAATTATCAAATCCCTGGCAGGGCAGGGAACTGACAAGGTTAATGAACAAATGGAAGCGTCAGAAAACCACTGAATCTAAGCAGAGTTCTTGGGTATCCCTCCAGAAGAAAAAGCTCTCCCCAGATAGAAACGTGGATTTAATTTTCCTTGTAAGAAGTGCATCAGAAGGCATGAGAACGCATTTTTAGATGTTTCATGGCAGGCTAATGAACACATTTTGCCAAAAGATGGGATCTTTATCGCCAGTATCAGTACAGACTGGGTGATGAATGGATTGAGAGCAGCCCTGCAGAGGACTTGGGGATACCGGTGCATGAAAAGCTGGGCATGAGCCGGCAATGTGCGCTGGCAGCCCAGAAAGCCAGCCGTGCCCTGGGCTGCATCCCCAGCAGCGTGGGCAGCAGGGCGAGGGAGGGGATTCTGCCCCTCTGCCCCGCTCGGGTGAGACCCCCCTGCAGCGCCGCGTCCAGCTCTGGAGCCCCCAGCACAGACAGGACATGGACCTGCTGGAGCGGGGCCAGAGGAGGCCACGGAGGTGATCAGGGGCTGGAGCCCCTCTGCTGTGGAGACAGGCTGAGAGAGCTGGGGGTGTTCAGCCTAGAGAAGAGAAGGCTGCGGGGAAACCTTATTGCGGCCTTCCAGTATATAAAGAGGGCTTATAAGAAAGAGGAAGACTTTTTACCAAGGCCTGTAGTGACAGGACAAGGGGCAACAATTTCAAACTAAGAGGGTAGATTTAGATTGGACGTAAGGAAGAAATTCTTTATGATGAGGGTGGTGAGGCACTGGAACAGGTTGCCCATAGAAGCTGTGGATGCCCCATCATTGGAAGTGTTCGAGGTCAGGTCGGACAGAGCTTTGAGAAACCTGCTCTAGTGGAAGTTGTCCCTGGCCACGGCAGGAGGGGTGGAACTGGATGATCTTTAAGGTCTCTTCTAACCCAAACCATTCTATGATTCCACGATCTAGCAGGGTATGAAATACTACTACTACTACTGCTTCAGGTTGTGTTACTCCATGAGTTATGACCGTGTTTCAATATATTTAATGGGACATACGTGATCACTTTTCCGGTTAAAGACGTCAGCAGAATCAGTTCTGAGGATGGACAAACAGAGGAAGTGCCCAAGAGCTCAGGGCAGGGTGCAGTGATGAAGCCCCATGAAGGCACAGAAGGTACCACCAGCACTTGGTGTGAAGAGGAAGGACCAACCCCTCAACCTCTGTCAAAGACCCCCATAAATCTACTGCTGACTCCCTACCTACACTGGTTTTAGTGTCCAGGGCTCTAGATGTAAAAATCTAAATCTTCCTACAAACAGGAAGAGCCCTCACAACCTTACTTTTACAGCCAACATTTTAAACTCCCTCCATTGTACATAAAATTGTAATTTGGTACATAGTCCATGTTTTGTTTTGAAATAACACCTGCTCTACAAGAACAGTCCTACAAGATTATCTAATGATTTATCTATTAATTTCTGCTCTTTTAACTAAGCAGCTCTTTTCCACCCAATGCCACTCCCCATTGCAGCCAGAATTGTCATGGGTTTCAGATAATAAACCTTGAAAAAAAATTGCGCATGATAACAGATATTTGCTGACTTGGTGATTAGCAACTCAAACACATGTAGCCACTTTATAAACAGAAATCCAATGGCACACTGGGTAAAAGCAGAGGGTTGGGCAAACAGCAGAGGTTTTACCCAACAACCTAATGTTACGTTCTGTAACTCTCCGAGATGCCATGACCCATCAAAAGAAATGTCCCTTTTTTAGCTCAGGCTGATTAGCCTCCTGTTAGAGCATCTTAAACACATCTCCAACACTGCTGGGAAGGACCAAGCCACAATAATGAAGTGCAGCTTTGCTGAAGGGTGACTTTACCTCCACCTCCCTACCGTGAACTTCTTTGCAATTACATCTGAAGCACTCAATTTTTCCTTTTGAAAGGAGGCTGAATTATACTGTCAGTTGATGAGGAAATTACTGAAGTTTCCAGACTTGAAACTGTGTACAACGTACTTGGTATGCAGCAAGTTTAAGTTAATAAGTGCCCTGAAGGCACGGCATAAAGAACAGCATTTCCGCTATTGTTCAAAATCCAGCAGTAAAGCTTTATCACTTCTTCGTTATGAACCCGATATATGGCTCCATGTAATCTGTTATTTTCAATCCAATTAGTGATTAAAACGTAACGGTGATTTAGATAAGAAATGAGTTACTAATATCAATAACCAGCTGCCACAGGAGTTAAATGTTTCATGACATATGTAACGCTGACTGATCTCAGCCAGGGTACACCGCAGAACTGCGAGCAAAGGATGGAGAAACTCACAGCTACGAAACAACCCTCCTTTTAAGAAACATTTAAGAAATGTTTTAAATGGAAGAATTTAATTCCTAATCCCAGGTAGTATAGCTGCTAACCTAAACCAAGAGCTAGCAAATACTTCACTGGAAACGTAACCAATAGGATTTAGGAACACTAGGGCATATATAATTTTGTTTATGTGTAAGTTGTACGGAAAGCTGAGAAATAACACAGTATGGTACTCCTGTAAGGCATGGCAAGATGCATCTCACACATTTTTAAGACCTGCATCTTAGCCATGCAAAGGAGAGGATGCTGCAGGGGAGCAGGCAATGGCTGTGTCACTGGTATCGGGACACAGGTGACCGTACCTATTTTATTTAAATTGAGCATGGTTTTAGGGCTGCTGGAACCACCAGTTGGTTTTTGCTAGGCAGTAATTGGGAATCTCACAGATACTGCTTAATCCTGTGTGTGTTTGTATTGCAATTTACAAAAAAAAATATAAAATTGAACTTACTTTGCTCTGGGTTGATGTACTAATCCTGGGATCTCTTTATTAGATTTAAGTCTTACATTTGAACTGGCACTTTTTTCCTGAAACACACAAAAAGACACAACAGATATACCATCAGTATCTATGAAGCACACAAAGCGCGACAGGCATTTGTCATCGGGGTGTCACACTGCGCTGGGTTCAGGCTCTTCTACCTGTACAACCAAAAATGAAATTAAAAGCAACATAATTGATGCAATGACCCCAAATAGGCAATTTTTAAATGTCACGGACTTGGTGGCCTGGGGGCTTGCCTCCGGGTCACCGAGCAAAATCCATCCGGGACGTGTAGCAATCAAACACTGCACTGGCTAATAACTCTCCAGCAGTCCATGGAAAACGAGGCGTGCAGCTGCATCTTGGCTCCTCACAGAGTCATATCAATAATAACACCAATTGGCACCTTTAACGGAGCAAGGCAAAGCACTGAAAAGGCAGAGCCCCAGAGTCACCCCAGACCTGTAGGTTTGCTCAGAACAGAGGTGAGAAACGTTAGCATCACGTGGAAAACTGTACGTGGGAGAAAGCATACATTAAATGTGCCAGTGAAAAGAGCAGCAACGGCAGGCTTGTCCTGCTCAGCCAGAAAATTGGACACAAGGGGCCCAAAGAAGCAAACCAGAATATGTTTATAGACAAGAATGCAACCATGCCCTCCGCAGAGGACCAGAGCCATTAAAAACATCTTAAAAAAGGCACGGGGAGGGAAAAGAGTTTCACTGAGAGCCAGCACTTCAAGGTACCATCTTGTCTTCATGCCAAACGCTTCTGTAAACCAAAGCTTAGTGCACACATTCATCCATTGTCTGCAAAAACCTGGAGAAGGATACGGCCCCTTCCAGATCTTCCCACTACTGCATGTTAGGGAAAGCTGCTGGTGCAGATGGGAGAGAGCTGAGTCAAATCTTACAGCTCACCCGCTCCACAAATCCGTCTCAATTCTTAGGCACGTCATGCCCATGACAATTTAAGAAACGTAAAGCCAAGAATTAGTGCTTTTGTGGGTAATTCTGGTGGTTTTGTTTTGTTTTATTTAGTCTTTGAATGTCTGAATCACACAACATGATTTTTAAGAGGGCTACTAAATCACTGAATTTAAAAAAAAACCAAGAGGCTGTCTAGCAGTTAATATTTTAATGAATAATTCTACAAGGGCTGTAAACATCAACTGCCTCAGCATATTTAACACTGTTTAATGCATATCTTCTAATCCTCCTAAACAGAAAACGGTGTCTTGCATGAAAATAACAGTGAGAGAGAAACAAGCCTTTCTGCCAAGCCTTAACAAATGTCGCTGTACGTTTGTTACATCCCACCAGCCGCTGCCTACCCATGATCCCATGATGTCTAGTCAAAGCAGCAGAACAGAAGACAAAACCACTTGCTTTCAAAGCATCTTCTAATTTTAACAGCATTAACTGGGGATAACTACGTACACGCACGTTGCGTGTGTTGTGAACACGCATGTAGATAGTCACACAACCCATATGAGTTGATGTATGGCTCATACAACTGTCAAGGAAAATAAAGAGAGGGATAGGTCTCACGGAGAAGACACCAAACCAGAAACCAGCTAATTCCCAACCTCATGCACCAGGTGAGCCTTTATCCTCAAATCTGCTCCACCAGTTTGTTTGCCACAACACAGAGGCAGAAACTGGGAATGGTCCGCACTGCACATCTGGACGGTGCAGCGGGAGGTATGTTCCGAGGCCATAACGCCTCCTGCCCACCTACTACAACGCAAAATGAATTTTGGGCTCTCTTCTGTCTCTGCATACCATCACCCTGGATGCACAGACCTTTCCCCACCAAAAAACTGCTGCATATCTATTGCCTCAAGTAAAAGGGAAGGGAAGCCCTGATTTATAGCTCTGCATCGGTAGCTGCGATAAATCACAGGGGTGCAAACCCGGCTTTCCACGCCTCCACTTGCGGTTTGGCATCAGTGCAGCTCTATCAGTAGCTGGAATCAGCACAAATCCCATCCTAAAGAAACTTCTGTCACTTAGAAACAAATAGAAATACACAAGGAAAATATATGTTGCCTTCTCTCTGCGGGTCCCAGAGCAATATTTAGAATATTTACTGACTCACACAGGAAGATTGAAATAAAATTCTAGTTTACTTGAAATTAAGATCCCGAAATTTACTCTTTGCCTCCTATTGCTTCTGATAATTAACACACCTCAATTACCTATTACTTACATTCTTCTATTTAATCAGAGTATGCCACCTTCTCCATCTGTTGCTCGGCAGGAATGAAGAGAAAAAGAGGAGTTAAGAGAAAAATAAAACCCAACCAGGCCTCAAATTGGCTCGTTGCTTTGTTTATAACTATTATTTACGGCAGTGATATTTCATTACACTGACCAAAATATTGGCTTTGATAAAAATAGATATTAAAAAATAATTATTCCAAATACAAACAAACAGAATATTTTTTCCATCACTTTGAAGACAAACTGATTCATCAGAAATTAATAGTTTGGATTCTAATATCGAGATTAGAAAGAAACCCGAATACTTTAACGTAGTCAGATTGCTTTTCCAGGCAAACCTGACTTTGGTTGAAGGGTCACTTCCGTCACTCTAACCTCATTTTCTCCCTTATTTAACATTAAATAAGTTACTGTGCATCAGCAGAACCGCACTCATTTTAGAGTCCTAATCTTTTGCAAATAGAAATTAAGATGCAAAAGTTTGTTCTTAATCTAGCTCTGCTTATAAGGATTATTTAAAGGAGATGCACTAAATGATGTCTCACACCACAAGCTTAAAAGTAAACCCTCCAGGGTTTACTGTACTCGGATAGAGGCATTAGCTGGTCTATAGTAAAAAGGCAAATAGTGGACATTTTACTCCCCATTATTTTGCAATTAATCATTATCAAGGTAAAGCTGTCATCCAATCAAGGTGATTTCATTTGATAGATTCGTTAATTATTGTTAATTCCTCCATAAAGGATGCACCGTATCTGAATTTCAGGGCACTAGCAGATGGCGGTGACTCTGCTGCCAGATGCTATTAACACAGCAACAGCCACTACTGCCATTATAATTAAATATCTGTCAACATTTCCCTCGATGCTTCCCCTCTTACAAACCCGTTTCTAGAGACATGTGAACTTCATTTGAAGTATTTTGCCAGAGATGGACTCAGGTAAGCTGCAAATAGTCCTTCTTCTCAACTCTCTTAACATGGCTTACTAGAGAAGGGCTGATTTTTAAGAGACGCTTCCATAAGCGCTAACATCTTTTATGAAGATACTATACATTATTTTATGCATTTTTCATTGATTAAATTGACCAGGAAGAAATCAATTAAAGATGATAGCAGCAATGCTACTGCCTAATCTAATGGCTAATTTTCATTAACTTCCCGTCACATTTTGGTCTTTAATTGTTTTTCCTCTAAAGGTACAATAATTAAAAAAATATATA
>VZTV01012814.1:0-13177 GCA_013400875.1 Anhinga rufa | reverse complement strand
AAAAAAAAAAGACAAATACTCCCTAGCCCAGCAGTTAGCAAATACACAGAGACAAGAATATATTGGATTACAGCTCCTGGTCTGGTGACTGTAACTTGTATAAAATTGTACGATAACATCATAACACTGTAAGATTTGGCTATCCTGTAGCCTGGAACCCATAGTACTCTCATATGAGATGTGGATTCCCTCATGGCCCGGGTAGAAATCCATTGCTTCTTGGATTTAATCCGGAAATTGAATACCCTATCATCTCTTTTCTTTTGCTGTTTATGAGAAGCAAATGTTTTGCTGAAAAAACTGTGTTTCAAGTCAAAGCCATGTTGGTTTTACTTACTTTGGTGAGGAAATATCAACTTATTTAAATTTGCAGATCATCTCTTTGACTAAAAGCAGTTACTCTCATGAAACTGTCAAGGTGGGGCCTCATTTGCTAGCTGCTAAAGGAAGGGATAAAAAAAAGCAGCTCTTAACTCACAGAGCTTGCAGTCTAGGAGAGGAGATGTGCTAAAGAGAGAGATGAGGCAAGGTAATCTGGTATGCAATTTGGGTGACATGGATCATGTAGGCAATGGACTATAAGCAGGTATTAGTCATTTGGCAACTGTGTTGATATTTAAAAACAACCCGAAGACATTAACTGGATCTCGCTCACTGCTTTGATGTGCTTGTTAAAGGTGCTGCTAGGTCCTACAAATTTTTCCAGTGCAAACGTAAGGGAAATATTCACCTCATGAGACAGAAAGAACCATTTGACCTCTTTTCTTCTCAGGCTGTCCCATGTATAGAAGAAAAGGTGGGGCTAGGCTGACATTTATTTTTCTGAGAAGAAACCAGCCTGTCTTTAAATTGTTCTTTGGGTTTTTCCATCTGATTTTATAAATGACTTTATTTTACTGCACCCTTAACTGGAAACAGACCTAAAAGTTTTGATGAGAATATGTCATGTCTTTTTCTTAGTAGCTGCTAGTACTGGGGAAGGGGCAGTGATAGACCGTCAGGGGAAAACTCCTGTAAAACACCAACTGTTAAACTAAGGCTTTTGAATGAATTTAGGAAAGAGAGATTGCTCACAATGGTCTCTGCAATTTTGCTCATTTCCTTATAGAACTGTTTTTATCAGGAAAAAATAAAATTCCTTTCAAAGTCAGGAAGGATGAAAATACTGGGTGTAACCTATAAGAAGACTTGAATTTCAGCTGCACCTCAACAGGTGTTTCTAGTTAGCTAATGTGGCCAGCTAATAGTACTGCCATAACATCTCAAAGTGTTAGCACTTTTCTCTCCTGTCCAATCTGATCAATGCAGCAAACAGCTGAAAAGTTGCCCCATGACAAGCAGATTTTAAGAGGGCTGTTGCATCCCTGCAGGATCTGTCTGCACACTATCATACTGGGAAGAAGAGGAAGAATGGCCCAGAGCATGGTGGCAAAGTAAACAGGACACTATATGATGGGTATATACTCTGCATCCCTGTGTGAGGACAAAGACACTCAATCTCACCATGGGATAGAAAGGAAGACACTGGTCTGAGCTGCCAGATCTGGAAAGAAGATCTGGAAATAAGATTGGACACCTGTGACGTGTGAGGAGGTGGACCCCATGGCTGTGAATTGGTGGCGGGGCATAACACAAAAGCAGAAGTGTGAGAGAAGCAGTTGGGAAATCTGCTCTTGGTTTACAACATGCTGCTTCATTTTGAGGTCTCCTATACAAGTACTGACCCCTTCTAGCTTGATGAAGCTGTAGTGATCATGACAAAAAGGGGTCTTCTTGGTTTGGACATCTTGGGTTGAGACTTTGAAACATCTCAGTCTTTCATCAAAGTCAAGTCTGATCACTAGAGAAACTGGCAAGTTGAACCAGAGCCAACAGAAGTAGACTTCAGTTTAAACAAACAGCCCCTGCTCTGTCCATGATAGTTAATGAGAAATGGGGTTATTTGTATGTGTCAGGAACAGAACTATCTTATCCCCACAGTGTACAGTAACAGGTTTGTATCTGACATAAACAGTTAATTGAGATACTAAGATAGTCAGTTTAGATATTTTGCATATGAATTTCTTCAAGGAAACTATTACACAGTTTTAGCCTTAGTGGAAGTAGCAGGTGCCTAATCATTCCCCACGTGCACACAGGT
Organism: Anhinga rufa; assembly: GCA_013400875.1. NCBI lineage: Eukaryota > Metazoa > Chordata > Aves > Suliformes > Anhingidae > Anhinga > Anhinga rufa. The sequence continues at coordinate 11,037 of VZTV01012814.1, read as the reverse complement.
GTCTGCCTGAATTTTGCATGGTAATTGATATCTACTATTTGCTATCTCAGATTTGTTGCAGGTTAATGCCCAGCCATTGAACTCTAATTCCTGTGTATGTTAGGATGTGCTGATGTTTGAAGGGAAATGTACAATATTCTGGCTTTGCATCTGTAAACGGATAAGCAGCTTTCTTTAGTTCCTGTTTGACAGAGAGACTGCAGAAGCCAGCATAATCAGCAGTTCCAGGATTTCTCTGTAAACAAATATAGGCAAGAGAAAAGCAGCAGCTTGCACTGGAGATATTCTCATAAATTTAGTGAGTAAATGCACAGGATTTGCCTTATGAGCTGCCAGACCACTGACAGTACCCAATCCTATGGCACTGCAGAAGTGTCAAAATTCACTAAATGCATTTACCTGCTTGCACCATGTAGCTAATATTCCTGTCTGATTAAAAGTACAAACCCCATTGGACAAGTCACTTACAGGTGCATCACAAAGATTGCACAGGATATTTTTATTATTATTATTATTTTTAAAATTCAAGAGACATCTAGAATAACAGGCCAGTCAAAGGGCAATTTTAACGGGATCTGTCTCAACAGAGGAGTTTAACTAATACACATGGCTCAGAGACAATATCAACAGATGGGATCCTTTCCTTTTTGTCTTCCAGAGACCATAGCTGCTTTTCTCCTTCCAGGGCCCCAGGGCACTAATCACCCTTCATCTCCCCAACCAGCCTCCCTGGGGGCCTCACCCTGCCCAGCACCCCCCCAGTGCAGCCCCCGCTGGGACCACCAGTCACCGCAGAGCTCTGTGCCAGGCTGTGGGTGCTAGGCTCAGGGCCTGGGACAGCCCGAGCCAGCTGGGGGGGCTTGTCCCTCTGGTGCGCTTGGGGATGGATGACCCCAACCAGGGCTGCAAAGGAGCTCCTGGGCCATGGATACAGGTGTGGGTGAGGCCCCATGTGAGGCTGGTCAGAGCAATTAAGGCTTATTAGTGCTTTTAGGGGTTTGAGATCTTCTCCTACAGCTCTCCTGTTTGCTCTCAGAAGATGGAAGGGGGGAAGATGTTACTTTAAGTACTGCTTTTGTGACTGGAAGGTGTGTTTTTGGTTCTTTCTTGTATCTTATGTTTGCAAACTTTTCTTATTTTATGTAGACTGGACTATCCTACTGCAGTAAGAAAGCAGTCAGGGTCTTCTGGTGGAGGAATTTGCAAATGTGGTGAGATATACTGTGGTATCTTGGCATGTAATAAACCATCTCTGTGGGGCAAGACATTTGCAGATCCCTAGTCTTGCTCAGCTTTAGGGATGTTTGCCTGTGACACAATAGGAAAATATGCTTTCTATCTCATGGGCTGCTCGGAGGGGATGGAAGGGGTCACCCTGGTAGCTTGTTTAGGATGGGTCAAGCCTACAAGATCGTGGAACTTGAATTCTGCTGCTGATTTGTCTGTGGTGGCTGGGAAGTTTCTAGTGTTTTGCATGGCAATTTATTCTTTCTCCTGTGAACCCATAGTTTGAAAACTGTGATATGACTCACCATACTCAAACGTTGTGTTCAGTCATTTGTCCTGCATATTTGCTGCGTGACCTATGGACCAGTGTGTGGGCGTGTTATGTGGTGTGTATCCTCAGCTGTGCCCAGTTCACAGAGGATGTGTGCCTATGGGACGCATTTGCTTGAGAGCCTGGTGTTTTAGCAGGAAGAGCTCAGGCTTTTGCGCTTTGTGGGTCACTGTTTCAATCTGTGATTTGGCCAAAACATCCCATGGTGGTGCACTCAAAGCTCTGAGTTTTGCTTCAGTTGAGCAGTGAAGTGCAGGGAAAGAAGGAGCAGGAGTCAGGCTTGCAGATACCACAACCCAGGTGCAATAACCCCTGTTACCACAACTGCACTAGGTTAAGTCCAGTGTCTAGAAATATAAGATAAACCTTAGTTGGTTAGGTGTTTTTTTGTTTGTGTGGGTTTTGGTTGGGTTTTTTTGTTCCTTTTTTTTTTTCTGGAAAGCCATAAAGACATGCAAACTCACTAACGGGAGTTCCCTTTCACTGACTGTCCCTGCTACCATTGCTAAACCTGGACAGAGGCTTTGGGGATAAATATTTCACTAGTCTTTAAAAGGACATTAAATGTTCTAGGCAGAAAATGCAGTGAAAGATGTTACAGCCTTTCAGATTCCTCATTTGGCTGGATATTTTTTGTCTGTATGTGCATCTGTGTGCACGTCTCTGTATGTATGGTCATATGGTACTAGAATAAAATCTCTGATAGCAGGGAAGGTTGCATCAAAAAGCTGAAGGGTGATCTGAGAACCAAGGTGGCAAATTAAGTATGCTGCTTTATTCTGCTGTTTCATATGAAGTATCAGTGTCTATGAGAATAGCATATCTGTGGCAGAATACAATTTTTTGAGTCTCTAGTACATATTGCCTTTGGGAGGTGTTGGAAGCAAAAGTCTTCTGGAGCACAATGAGCAGACACCGAGACATGGCAAACTGAAGGTGGAAAGAATGTGCATAGCTTTATTTTTCAAGGTTCTGTTCTTTGGAAGCTATTGGGGCATATGAATGGATCCTTCCTGTTGCTTTGCTTCCCAGGCTTTTGTGTTGCTTGCTGTCTCAGGGCAGCAGCTGCCACCTGGAACTGGAGGGAGAAATTGCAGTCATCATCAGTAGATTGGCCTTTGGGCACTGTTCTTATAAAAGATATATGAAAAGTTTCCTGGAAAAAAGCATAATTATTACCTGGGGATCTGCCTGTGAAAACCAATGCGTAGGCAGAGTCCAAGTCTCAGTATCTATTTAATTACTGGCAAAAGAGGCTCAAGGAAATGTGGAGATTCACTAAAAATTTCCCAATGCTATTTTTCATCAGAAGTTATGAAAATGGCAAATTCTGCTCAAAGTTCACTTTGTCTTGCTTTTTATTTGTTGTTCACGTTGCCATAGCACTGGAGCAGTATGTGGAGGTAAAAGGAATATGCTGTACTGCCCTCACTGATGCGAGCGAGCACAGTGCCACCACGTTCCCCCCAAGTCCCTGCAGATAGGAGAGCTGCTGCTTCATGCAGGTGTAAGCTGGCATCAAGGCGTGCTAGAGGTGACTAAGTAAAATTGGCTGCTGCTGTTGTAACCTCCCTGTTCCCTGTCCCTTTCAGCGTGTCATGGCAGCACAGCCCTGGCTGGCATTTTGTCCCTGTCTGAAGTAGGAGATGCCACTAAGACTTTGCAGTCTGGTAAACTACTGCTTCTCACAGAGGCTAGATGCTATGCAGGTCCTGGTGCTTCTCCTCACTTGTATTCATAGTTTTCCTCTCCTTTCAAGGCACTGCATAGTTTTTGGGAACCATAATCACACCTGTAATCCTACTTTTCTGGGGGCACATCCCCTGTTTTTATTCTTGTAATCAGATTTTTATTAAGGTTTGAAGTTATTAACCTGACCACTGTGGTCTCTGTCTGAGAGAGGTGCTGAGCAACAAATATCAGGATGCTGAGGGACTATTCTGGGCAAGTATTATTCTGTTCTTCCCTGGCTTTTATTATCTTCTATATGCATCCATTATAGGGTATTCTTGGAGATACTGTGCTAGATGGTTCTTCTGGCCTATCAAGTCATAGCCATTTGTATCTTCCTAAGTTTTACAGACATACCTTATCTAGGGGAAAAACACCTACATACACAGAAAAAGCTTATTAAAATATTTACAATGATAGACCAAGATGTTGTGTTACTGATGTTGTAAGCTGCTAAAATATCTTCAGTAATCATGTTATGGTATTACACTTAGACTTTAAAGGGATCATTCTCTGCTAGTGCAGTTTGCATCCTTCTGTAAAAGTAGAAGGAAACATTTATTCTTCATGCTGTACTGCTAAGCTGAGCAGAACTTGGTGGCTGAAATTCTTGAGCTGATATGCATGGAAACACAGAATGATGACCTTCTGAGTCACTCTCAAAAAGGCTGAAGGCACAGCACATGTAAGGCAGTAAAATTTTATCTCCATGAGAAGTAAGCAGCTTGTGCAAACACTGCTGTGCGTGAGCCAGAGACTTGCAAGCTGTTACTGGCTTTGCATATGAATGCTTATGTGAGTAAGCCATGACTTCAAACAGTTTGACCTTTTGCAGGTATACTGAAGTGCAGATGCAACAAAAAAACTACATCCTGGGGAGAAGAAAGCTAGTCACACTTGTCGTGAAAGCAGAGTCACAGACTACCTGGTAGTTTAGCCCACTGGTAGGCCTGTGGATAAAGGTTTTTTAGATGAAGAGCTTTAGAGGTGGGAAAAGTACTGTCTGAATTAGGAACTGATTTTTATCTTGTCTATATCATGAAGATTGCCTAAACTGTTAAGTTCCTCTTTAGTCGCAGGTTTTCAAAAAGAGATGCGGTTTGGATGCAGGCCTTGAAGGAATACTAATGAAGTTTGCTGATGACAAAAACTGGGAAGAGCTGTTGACACTCTCGAGGGCAGAGAGGCGCTGCAGAGGGATCNTGCCCTGGGGTGCATCAAGTGCTGCATTGCAGCCAGGCGAGGGAGGGGATGGTCCCGCTCTGCTCTGCACTGGGGCGGCCTCACCTCGAGCGCTGGATGCAGTGGTGGGCACTTACATTAAAGACATAACGCTAGTAGCTAGTAGAGAGTGTCTAGAGGAGGGCCACGAAGTTGCTGAAGGGTTTAGAGGAGAAACCGTATGAGGAATGGCTAAAGTCACTTGGTTTGTTCAGCCTGGAGAAGAGGAGGCTGAAGGCAGACCTCATCGTGGTCTGCAGCTTACTCACAAGGGGAGGAGGAGGAGGGGCAGGCGCTGATCTCTTCTCTCTGGTGACCAACGACAGGACCTGAGGGACTGGCAGGAAGATGTGCCAGGGGAGGGTTAGGTTAGATATTAGGAAAAGGTTCTTCACCCAGAGGGTGGTGGAGCACTGGAACAGGCTCCCCAGGGAGGCAGTCACAGCACCAAGCCTGACAATATTCAAGAAGCACTTGGACATCGCCCTCAGAGACATGGTGTGAATGTTGGGGTTGTCCTGTGTAGGGACGGGAGTTGGACTCAATGATCCTTGTGGGTCCCTTCCAACTCAGGGCATTCTATGATTCCTTGTGATGTGTAACATTCAAAAATAGGTCAGTTGCTAGTCATAAGGAGTAGCTGAAGCTTATTGCCATCAGCATGACTGAAATAATTGTTTAAAAGTGAAGGAGGATTGTTTGAGTTTGTGTATCACATGTGCATGTAAATAAAGGACCTAGGTATCTCTCTTTGCTATAAAAGAGGTTTATATCACTACAGTCAAAGCCTTCAGGTCTGCTTAAGGACAGAATTTAAGGAGCTCTGCCTCCACAAAGACTCTAAAATTGCTGTTCAGGTTATTTTTAGATCTTTTCTTGCTCAGACTACCATAGCATTGAGTACTGCTAAAATCTGCCCTCTGTCACAACTTTCATGGTGTCTGGGTCTGTTTGCCAAGTGCTTGGTGTGTCCTGGCACCACTGCAAACCATGGCATGCTGAGAGAGGTTCTGTGTGGTCCTCTGGGAAGGCTCTCGGGTGAGAAAAGGGGCTGAATTTATGTGGCCACGACCTCTCCAAGCTCTGGATAACTCCAACAGTTGATAATTCTGTAGGTATAAATGGTGCCAAACAAGCAGGGATGCGCTGACTGTGTACTTTGTAAGCACAAGGCAGAATGGGGAAGGGCTAGTCAGTGGTATTCACTAATAGTAACTTATGCTATAGGTCCCAGGTGTACTGGTTTAGTACTTCTGAAATTGCCACCAAGCCAGTGTTTGTGAAATTGCTCTGCTCATGTGCAGCAGGCCTGATGAGAGTGGCTCTGATACATGCATCTGACAAAGACCAAGTTTTCCTATTCTTATGGGATGGGGTCACTATGTGCGAGTAGCAAAGCAGGCTCTTCGGACGTTCGGTGCTTGTGGAGAGCAATCTGGCTCACTGCACACACAGTGAAAAGGACCTTTCTGACTTGCCAGGTATGTGATTGTGGATGCCAGGGCCCCATGCCCTCTTCAGATGTCTCCATTATTCTCTACAAATAAGTGGTATTGAGAGCCCAGATCTATAAATATAAGGATGATGATAAGAGAGCAACTCTTTTTTTGTTTGTTTGTTTGTTTGTGGGTGTTTTTGTTTGTTTTCTGGTGCTCTGCTTTCTCCAGTGATGGGGAACACTAACATGCATTTTCTGCAGTCCTATTGGGTCTTAAAAAAGAAGTTCTAATCTTAAAATTCTGGTTCAATCCCAAAGCACTCTAAATTTGAATTCCAGTCTGTTAAAGCTCCTGACACTTCTAGCATTTGTCCTCTGACTATGCAAAAGCCTTCAGTTCATTTTAGTCTTAATAATGAGCCACATGGCCTAATCATGCAGTCACATGGTAGACTATGTATATATAGACTTTATACCCTGCTAACCTGTGTGGTGTGATTTGCGTGTTCTGAGGCAAAGCTGCATTTCCGGTGTATTTTGTAGCTATAACTTAAAGATTCTTGTAATTTATGCCTATCTGACTTTTTCTTTGCTGATTTGAAAGTCTGAGCAAAAATAACTAAAAAAACCCCAAACCTGGTAGGGTGGAAAAGAAGAGTGTGTTAATAGATGCAGAGACACTGCTGCCTTATTTCATTGGTGTGGATGCTGCTTTTAGGCTTGCTAGTTCGTGCTGCCTTTTAAAATTGAACTGTCTCTGCAAATATGTTTTTATTCTATTGTATTATAACTCAGAGACTTGATTAAATGTCTGAAGAGAATATATAGATCACCAAAGTCAATCAAGACTGGATCGTGGGTATTTAAATGCCTAACCTATAAATAATTCAACAGGAATTAAGCACACTTAATTTTTTTGGTATTTTGAGTTTTCCCTTGCTTGTACAGTTCCTGTCCTGACAGCTGCTTTCCCAAGGGAGGTATAGAGAAGTGTGTTGTGCACGTCATGGGGATGCAACATTGCTGAAACACCAGCCTGATCACCTGTTCACTGCCAGCTAGTCCCTGTAGAGGTCTAAGATGGCGGTTCTTCAAGTTGTCATAATGCTCATAGAGTCAAATTTGAGCCTTCTGCTCCCCAGGCGTGGTACATGAGCGCAATGAGAAGGAATAAGTGGTTGGTTTGTTGTACTCTGGCTGTTGTCTTTTACAACCCCTCTGATAGAGAAAATGGACTCTCTTTGGGGGCGGGATGTTGGTTAGCGTTGAGTTACTGTAGCTTTAGCTCTGGGTTTTGTAAATCCTTATATGAAGCAGTTTATTTGGGGCTCTAGGTTTTAGAAATCCACCAGGGAAGACAATGAGAGTGTATGAACTAGGGGAGGAGATGGTGGTCTTTAAGCAGCAGTGATTTAGAAGAAGCTACATCAGGCTGAGGATGGTAAATACCTTTAGCATATGTACATGCCTGACAGTATGGGGTATTCAGTGATATTCATGTTTAAAAGATACTCTTTGTTTTCATGAACTGTCTGGCTCCCTTTCCCTTGGAGCTCTTGGTGTTCACTGTCTGAATTGATGATGTGGGTAAGATCAAATTCAACCTGACAAAATAAGTCAGAGGATGTGAAATCTTCCCTTTTCCCAGCTACCCCTGTGGTCAAGCAAATGTCACTTCACCTCAGTGAAAAGTTATTTTGCTAAGGATTGAGACTTTTAGATTTAGTGAAATTACAGTTTCCTGCATGTGGAGATAGTTTTGAGTTTTGTTTTATTTTTTCTTGCATGGGTCTACTTGTGATCTTTAAGGTGACATATTAAGAAGGGATTACTCAGTACTGGCAACTGATTCTTTCCTGCCCTTCCTGGCAGTCACCTTCTGAAGACTAGGCATCACTGGCCACAGCATCAGGCAGAGTGGCAGTGCTTGAAAGTGGTTTTTCTTCTGGCAGGGATACTATGACATCTGGAGAACATATATGTAGGTTAAGGGACAAACCCCACCGTTCTTTTTGCTTCTAGATACTTAACTATTACCTGTTAGCTAGGTTGTCCTCATTAGTGGTTGTTTTTTCTTAGTCTCATGCAAAGACAGAGCTAAGGGCTGTTGATGAGGAGCATGATAGCTACCAGAGTAACTAACTAAGCCATCAGTTCTAGTAATTGACTAAAACATCAGTTAAACAGCAGCAACAACACAAAACTGGAGTGTTAAACTGGAGGATCTGTTGGGAAAACAGGGGCTCTAACAGGAACTGTTCTATTAACTAAGACTCTACAATTAGCATAGTCGTTGCACTGGTTGTGCTGGTTCTTCCTGTCCAAACCCCATGACTGAGCAAAAGAAACAATCTTGACATATGTTTGTAAGCAGAGGCAACGTAAATGAAAAATAGAGGAAGGTGGAAAGAATGGGATATTGGGAAAAGAAAGAAGCCTGTGGGAACAGACCTAAATATTTATATTTTTTTTGTCTGAGATACCCCTCATTATATAACCTTAAGAAACTTCACTTTCATATTATAAGACGCTTATACTACAACATAAACTTAGACCTGAAAATGTGAGGTCTTTGGCTTTGCTATGTTGTTTTAGGTAACACACTGTTTAAGCTTAACAATCTTTTAAAAACCAACAAAAGACCCACCCCAAGGACAAATCGGTTTGTTGTTTGTTTACCTTTGGAAAGTTATTGAATCCTATCTTGATGTTCTGTACTTTCCTTAGCCACAGGTAATGTGAACCTACCAGCTATTGCTTATAGCTAAATGTAATGCGTAGTCTTCAAACTTTTATAGCAAGTAGGACTAGCAAAGTTGTACCATTCAGCTTGGAAATTTCCTCTGCTAAGCTAGAAATGGTGTCAGCATTAATATTTGCGTGGGTGAAGGGAAAGATCTTGGACTCTTTCCAAATTTGGCATTTATACTTCTAAGGTTAATGCTGTCTTTTAATTGCATAATACATCACGATGGCTCCAAGCCCTCTCTGTGTTTCCTTTTCCGTGGGACAGTCTCTGCTCTCGTGTGTGTTCTGGTGTGACGTGGTCTGACTGACTTGAACTATTTCTCACAAAGGTTTTGTGATGCTTTCAAATTGAGATGTCCATAAAGTATTTGGAACAAATCCGTAAAAATGAGTAGTTACAAATTGTCACAGCCAAACGGTATAACCTGGGTGTTTTGAAGAAATTAAAATATGAAATTACTGAGCTGTTAACTGTGGTGCATAATATATGACTTAAATTAGCCTTGATGCCAAAGGAATAGCAGATAGCAAGTGGATGCCAGTTCTTAAGCTTCCCAGATCCCCTTAAAATAGGTATGGATGACTTTCTACAGTGTAAAACTATTAGGTAATTAAATAATAGAATTAGTAGACATATGGATACACTGAAGAGGAGAGGTTCACACAGTCTTTACACAAAGAAGCTATGTCTCACTTCTATCATCCTTCTATCATATCTATCATTTGTAAGGTCCCAATAATTAAGTGCCTAAGCCTCAGTCTGACTTATGTTAGAGTACTAGAAATTCTTAAAAAACAAACCCCAAAACAAACAAAGCCTCAAAACACACACTCAAAGAGAGATTGAATTGGGAGTAAAGCATTAGTTTTTCACAGTGGAGGTGCTGGCAGTAATAAAAAAGGAAAAAAAATAGTAAAAATACTAGGAAAACAGGGAAAGCATCATCGTGCCACTAACTTCATTGTTTCTTCTTGTCTCGCTTAGTCTGTGTGGTTTTGGTCCTCTCTTAGTGATCAGAATTTTCTGTGAAGGTGTAGGAAGTAGTGACATGCAATTCTTAAACTTGGAAGATGTGATGCGAGTTAGAGGGTGGGAAAGGCAGATCATAGCAGTTTATAAAATCGGAGGAGGTATGGAAAAGGTGACTAGTGAAGGCATATTCAATATTTCTCATGACACGACTCTAAGTACATAATGAAATAATCAGCTGACAAGTTTAGAACAAACAAAAAACCCCTTACTTTTTCCATAGAAGCATAATTAAATGATGGCATGCCTTGCCACAGGATGTTTTGAAGGCCAAATGATTCAAACCATGATTACACAAATCAATGGAAGAAAAAAAATCCATGAAGGACTCCTGAATAGTAGATACAGTCTCTGGTAGAGGAAGTTCAGAGCTGGGAGGATACACTAGGGAAATATTATTGTATACTTGTGCTACTTTCTCTAGGCATCTCAGCTGCTGCAGGGGAAAACTGGCAGATCTTTGACCTGACCCTGTATGTGCAGTGATGCTGGGGAATCTCCCTGGTATATTCCAAGGAAGCCTCTGTTGTCCTCCAGATTTCTGCCCTGTGAAAGTCTGGCTCCTGTGGACATGTGTAAAGGCAAGAGAGTAAAAGCAATTTTCTTATTTCCTGCAAGAGATTTTCAGTGTCCTCTGCCAGGTCTCCTCACGCACTGGGACAAAAGAAGGCAGTTCATCTCACCTCTTGGTTTCTTAATACAATGTGATAAAACAGACTAAGCCTGGTGGAATTTCCCTTAGTCCAGTAGCTGCACAGCCAACCTGTTTGCTTCTCAGTTTGCTCCTGCAGCGTGTTTGCTTACTTCAGTAACGTACCCTTTTAAGAGAGGTTATGCTGCCAGCTGCTTTTTCCATTTATTTACCCCCAAATAATCTCTGAGATATATATCCTAGGAGTGAGGCCCAGTACAACAAACATGCCAAAAGCTTATTATCTGTATTAATAATAAAATTAAACTATTAACTTATGGGTACGCAAGATATTTCAGTTGTTTATGACGCTGCTGTTGTATTCAGCATAATTTAAAAGGGGTATTTTTGTGGGCAGTTGACTGTGTGTGGGGTTGGGTGTTGTTTTTTTTTTTGTTTTGGTTGGGGTTTGTTTGTTTGTTTTAAACAGGGGAATTTAATTCCCACATGTTTCAGAAACAGCTGAAAGGAGTTTTCTCAGACTTTCCAGAAGTTCTGCCTTAATATCCAAAAATGGAAGATTTCAGAAAAAAAGGGTTGTTTGAATGAAGTTAAGCATGGGTGAACACAGGGATTTTGTGATCTTCATATAGTAATGGTGTTTATATATATATATATAT
>VZTV01012798.1:11326-23475 GCA_013400875.1 Anhinga rufa | reverse complement strand
GAGAGAAGAAGAGGAGTCTTCAGTATCCGGAGAACTTTTCCAGGAGGAGAGTGATGCTGATGGTTTCTTCCTCCTCACTCAGAGTAATTTTTACATCTGCTAACATGCTCTAGACCTTGCTTTTTCTTCATAGGTCAGCAAGTCCACATTACAAGTAAATTCACAGTGTATTACCTATTTTTTTACTGTTCTTTCTTCTCTTTGTTATGCCTGAAACAGGTTTCACCAAGCGTCCAAAGTTTTGGCCACTGGGGAGTGCTTATAGCCCTGGAGCCTCCAGTATCAAGCTACGCCTGTTCTTTTGAGGCCTCTGCTATCACCCCATGCTGTTACTGCTCTCTGCTGCAGTTTATTCTAGGCTTACAGGTAGTTCATTCCATACATGGTAAGCACTTTTTATTATCTACTAGTTGTAGAAATAACAATAAACATCACAACCACACAATCATAGAGAGCTAAACAAAAGCTAAAGAAAGTAGGTAATCCTCACCTGGTCATTAGATAATTGATGCTGCAAGGTAAAAGAAATCTCCAAGAAGGCCAAGACAAAGCCTAGTAGAAAGCCTGTGGCCTGTTACAAGCAATAACACCACCAAATTCTTACTGGGCAACAGGGTTCCATATGTCATATGAAAGGACAAAGATAAACTTAGCTGTTGGTTTCTAGGTTAGAAAAAATTCAGCAACAGATTTCTATAGCAAAAGTAGATCTGGAATCTACCTCTGAACATCCTAGGTGAGACAAAGCTGACAATGCTTGAAGCTAAGTCTACGGCAGTTGAGTTATGCATCCATGTAAGATCAAGGAAATGAGGTAAGAGTCATGCCTGCTTCCTGATATACACACAAGGATATATTTGTACGCCTAATTGTCTATGTTACACTTCAGAGTAGCAAGATGCAGGTGTATAATACTTACAAACACACACCAGTCTTTCCGTAACCCCTCCTGGCCCATCTGATCAGCTGAACAATCCAACAGACCAAATCCCAAGGGAAATGTCTAAAAACGGATTTTGAACCCTAGCTTAAGAAATCTCAAAGAAGGGTTCATCTTCTAATCTTCTGTTGGGTCCTGTATAGTCACCACAAACCCAAAACAATTCATATCACTGCATGATGTCACATGAATAATGTAAAATTTTTCATTCTACAATGTGACAGGTAAGATCTATGATTTTTTGTGCAAGGCTTTTATTATCTTGATTGCTATATGTTGTTGACACCACCATCTGATGACTTCTATATATGAGTGCTTCCTTCCTGCTGCTTGCATCACCTTCCATCTATGTCCATCTCTATTTTCATTGTTTACATATAAAATTTTAAAACAAGCCCATTCTGGGCTAGGTCTGTGATTAAAATATTTATGAATGTTGCATAGATGCCATGGGAACCAAAAAGGGAAGCTGTGATTTGTATATCTGCCAGGTTGCTAAGCAAAGAAGCATCTTTTCCATTGCACGCTGCATGACTGCAGAAAAGCTTTAGGGAAGGTGCAATCCCTGTGGAAAGGAAACCCATTGGTCATCAAGTAAGAATAACTTATTCTGAGTTACATGAAAGCTTTCTGTTTAAGTGCAGGGGAAGCTTGGTTAAAAAAAAGAGAGAGTGTGTCCACTGCCAAAGGCTCCAGCTTATGATATCAAATTGTTCCTTACTCTATTCATACTATATGAAAGAATCAGTTTATTTTCATTGTAGTATTGTCCTTTATGATATAGGATTTCACAGAAGGTGATCTTATGAAAAGTGACTAGGAAGCCAAAAATATTGAAAGGAAAAGTCCTTCACATCCAGGACAGTCATGCCTAGCATATTTGAACTTTCAGACAAACTGTTGGTACGGTAACAAAAAACATTCATAGTTCAAATGTAGAATCGATAGTATGGGATATATTGTGTGTTCACACAATTGTGTGTATTCACATCCAAAAAATACATTTTGAAGCCTCTGCTATTTGATTACTTTTAAAGACAGATGTTCCTTGGTATATATTTTTGAAGCCCAATAGATCCAATAAGATTCTTCCAAGAAATTATTGTAAATTATTATCACTCCCCCAAAAGCAGTAAGAAAAACATGGTTTTCTGATCAGTCCCACATAATTTAAGTTTCTCATGTTTGTGAACAGAATTTGTGTATTGCTTTTGCTTCTCTATTTGGCACAGTTTCTGAAATTTCACTGCAGGGAAATCTGACATTGAAGTAACAAATTATCAGATACAGAACAAACTCAGTTACCTTGCAGGTGCAAATATATAATTTTAATCGTCAAAGAATGGTATTTAAGAAAACCAGCCCTCACCTCGAGTTAGCATTGGTTATAGCCTGACATGCAAAATCCTTTTGATTTGGTAAAGCAAAAGGCTCATCTAGATGTTCTCTGAGATACATGGCACACATGAGGGAGTCATCTCCTTCATATTCCATTCATCCATCTAGTTTACTCATTCGTGTCCTGAATGTGCTGAACTACAAGATGTCAAAAATGTCATCAAGGTATCATTTAGCCCTCTCACACTGAAGAACGCTGAATATTTTATTGCTTATAGCTGTACCAAGAGCACCTACTGACAGATGCTTAGGAAGTTGTGCTTGTTTCGCCATACAAAACAGAAAGGCCATCTTTCTGATGCACTCCATATGATAATCTTAGCCAACAACAGCCACCAGTCCTGAGCAGAGGGCATCCACCACAACGCTTGGCTGAAACTAGTGGCATAGTAATGGCATTTTTAAGGATGGTCCTTAAAATCCCACAATTGCCATCTACCCTCTTTACAGAAGCAACTAAACCCCCTGGTGTTGCTCTTAACATATGCTAATCGAGCTACTCTTACTGAAGGCATTATCAGTGCCATGAGAGGTAATCTCATGTTCATCACACATCACCGTTCACTGTCTAGGTCATTTTTGTTCAATGTAAAGATATCTTACTTCACTGATATGTTACTAAAGCACATTAGATCAAGCAGTCAATGTGAATTTGCTTCATAGCCTACTCTAGTAATGGAAACACTCCAAGAAAACTGGCAAAAGATGTGGTTTGTGGTACTTGGCAAGATAACGCTCTATGTGAAGGCAACACATCTTCAGATAAAACAAACAAATCAACAACAGGCATTTCATCACTTTCAGAATTCATTAGCTCAAAGGAATTTAATTCTAATTCCTGTATAGGCTCAGTATAGCAGGGGATGTATGTGTGTATATGTTCCAGCGAGTTTTCTGGTTGATTCTGCTTTAAGCATTGGTTGACACTACACTCTGCAATTTACAGAATCACAGAATCACAGAATGGCAGGGGTTGGAAGGGGCCTCGAGAGATCATCTTGTCCAACCCCCCTGCGTGAGCAGGCACACCTAGAGCAGGGGGCACAGGACCGCGTCCAGGTGGAGTTTGAATGTCTCCAGGGAAGGAGACTCCACAACCTCTCTGGGCAGCCTGTGCCACTGCTCTGGCACCCGCACAGGAAAGAAGTTTTTCCTCATATTCAGGTGGAACTTCCTGTGTTCCAACTTGTGCCCATTGCCCCTTGTCCTGTTGTTGGGCACCACCGAGAAGAGTCCAGTCCCATCCTCTTGACACCCACCCTTCTGATATTTATAGGCATTGATGAGATCCCCCCTCAGTCTTCTCTTCTCCAGGCTGAACAAACCCAGGTCTCTCAGCCTTTCCTCATAATTTAGCCAAATTCTTAACTAGAATTGTCTGACACAAGACCTCTTGCTTTATTAAATCATGTTTTAACTTCTTTATGCCATAGTGGATTGATACGATTTCTGAGCCATCAGCAAACCTCATTTAATGTGGCCAGGGTCATATTTTCTCTTTTGAACCAAATCATCTGTCATCTCACTTTGGCCAAGGCTGTTACTGAATTTGAATTCACTTTGTGTCAGTCTGTATGTACAGTAATGAATCTTCTTCAGATTTAATATGCCTTACTAAGGTCTTTAAATAATAAGTGTAAAAAGAAAGAAATATCCAATTTTTTTGTTTAAAGATAAAAGTGTTTCCAACCAAGATCAGTATCCACTTTTTTTTTGAGTGCAAATACAGTGCTGGAAAACTGAAGGAACAGTAAACTCCATTTGCAATGCTAATTGTGTTACATTGAAGAACACCACCACTTTTATCTTTTCTTATATCCTTATTACACTGGAATTCATGGCATTTTTCAGATCATGCAATAATGAACTCTTTTCCTAATAGGTATTCAGTACTAGGCCATTTACACCAATTTATTTCAGTAACAATTTAATTCCAGAAGCCCCACAACTAACAAAGCACTAATCCCCTATCTAGTTGGTTTCTGCATTTCTACATAGCCCCCCAGCGAATAACCACAGATTCTCTGCAAGTCCCTTCTTTTCTTTGACCTCAGACTCAACAGAAGTACCTCTGGTCCCATCCATGCTGACTGCAGGGCCAGGGAAGAGGTGCTGTTTGGTGAGTCAGGAGGCAGAAGAGGTAACTTTAGCTCTCACTGAACTAAAGGGCACTGCTTTGGGGTTTCTTCTCTGCACAGATGCTGGTTGTGGTAAGACTAGTAGGAACTTTAATCCTGAAGAACTTTACTTGTCTGCTAAATCTCTTTGAAATTGGCCAAGAGGCTCAATAGTTATTCTAGGCTGCCTGGTAGGCAGGCAGATGGCCTGATCATATAGGTTATTTTTTCTTGTAGAGGCTAGGGTAAGAAAAAGAGTGAATTTCAGCTGAATTCATTCCCTTTCACATTCATTTTTAGGACTAAAATTTTAATAACTAAGTATTCAGATGCTCATATCTTCCAAATCTAGCTTTGCCAGTAGAAAGTGTGATTGTCCATAAAGTAAAAGTTATACTACATTATTAAAGAATGTACTCAGAAGTTTTTCTTTTTCTTTTTTTTTCTTTTCTTGTTTTTTTCCTTGTGAAGGGGAACTATGTGTTTAAGGACATTCCAGCAAGACTGAAATAAGAACTTCAGCAAGCTTATAAAAGCAATCATTCCTGCTAATGAAATATCCCAGATTTTTAAGCTTCCCCAAGACACAGTCAAGTGCTTTATTATTTTTATTTTTTTTTATATTTAAGGACAAATGGATGCCAGATGTCTATCTTTCTATTTCCATCTTTCACCATTACCCAGAATTGTAGCCTTTTACAGAATTATTGTACATAGTATTTATTACTGACTGATGGTACATTTCTTGCCAATACCAGATATTTACTTCATTTCAGAAACAAGTTGTATATCTATATTTTATCCTCTCTCCCCATTTTTTTCCTTTGGTGACAAAGAGGTTTTTTAATTAAAAGCAAACATATAATGACTGGGAAATCCTTAAACACAAGAGACAAAGTAATCTTAGTGCTTTCAAATAATTTCTTTTAAAAAATCAATATCCATAATAACTGTATAGTTTATAGAACTGGTGATAGGATGTGAAGGCTTCTATCAGTATTCAGGTCCAGCCTTACTACTGAAAGTAGAAACTTATTGAGTAGATTACCATACCAATGAGTGTCTGTTATTGAATGTTTATTGATGTGAATCCAGTTTGTGAAACAAAAGCAGTACCATTGGAACACAAATGTAGTTGATATATCATTTGGTATCACTATTCAGGAGGCCAAAGACAGTTGTCCTCTTTCATTGGGAGCATTATATTGTTGGGTGTTACACTATATCTGTTCAGTCTGTAAAGGACATAGATTTCTACTGTTTTCCCTCTAGTATGTTATGTGAAAACTAACTTCACTTTTTTTCCCAATAGTTTAAAAAACAATTAATATATTCCAGTTAGATAGCACACATTTATCCCCTGTGATCTTCCTTATATAACCAAAGTATTGTTTGACTTTCAGCATGTTTTTACTTCAGGACAACTGAGGGAAATATACAGACGCAATCAGTATTCTTAGATAACACCTGAATAAACAGAGATCATCTAATCCATAAAACAACAGCAAAGCATTAACACATTAATTCTCATAACGTTCCTGCAGAGAAACAAAGACAAGAAAGCATTACTATGCCCATTTCATAGACTACAAAAAGATCAGGCATTTGCAGGAGTGGTTTTCTTTGGGCCACAAACTAGAAATAATAATGATAAATCAGCATTTCCTTCATATCAGGTTTTAGATAAAGATGACCATCTCCCTTATCTAAGATGAAAATAACATACAGTCTCCAGCCTGCTCTCAGAAAAATTAGTCAAAGAGAAGTACCAATACAATCCTAGAACCTCTGAGGAAAAATAGGCCAATAACGTAGCCCATAGCCTGATACAGCTAGAGTCATTGAAAGTTATTGCTTCAAAAGCTGCTGGAAAAAAAAAAAAAGAAAAAAACAAAGAACAAGTGTTTGTACTGATGGGAATAAGGATGAAATCCAACATTATTTATGTTCTCATAGTAACCCTTACTACATGACTTTTGATGTTCAATCCTAATGACCCTAAATCTTCTGAAATTCAGCTGTGCTAGAAATGTCAAGCAGTGATTCAAAAAATGTTCATTATTAATGCAGCAGCAGCCGACCACAAACACAAAATTCAGGGTTCAGACAGTTTGTTTCAGGACTTGGTCTTGTCTGAAATAGTAGAATCCATGTTTGCCACAGTCCTTTAACCTTTTAAGCAAGTAGAAGCCACAGATCATGAGCATACCCCCAAAAAACAGTCTCTAAGGTATGTGTTTTCTGATGTATTAAAAGTTTTTAAAAAAGTAATTTGATTGCATGTGTTCTCCATTACATATGTAAGTGCTATATGCTGCCATAAATGAACACTTGGCAGACTACAAGGCATAAAGATTCTTCTTTATGAAGCAAACACACATTTAGCTAGGCCTGATTATCACCAGCAGTTGTTCCCTGGATTGTGGTCAGCAAAGCATGGTGAATAGTCCTTACCTTGCCATAACCTTACCAAGATAACAACCCCAGCACGGCACTGCGATCCTTCCCTCACCACATACACTGACATGCCAAATACATTTTCAGGGCTCAGCAAACCTTGCATCAGGTCCTGCTTCTACATGATGGTCTGGTGAAAAGGAAAAGTTGCAGAACAACTGATGCGGAATAATCACAACTGCAGAAGAAACTGATAGTTATCTAAACCTCTGTGCTTGAGACTCTGGCAAGCTCACTCCATTATTAGAACACGTTAATTAGTATATGTGCTCTGGCTTTCTCTCTGCTACTCTTCTTGGCACATAATTAAAAAAATTGAAAATAAGTGTTAATTCACCTTATAAATTAACACATACACAATAGGGAAGCGTTGTTTAACTATTTTAATTTTGACTAACTTCATAACACTTAAAACCAAATCCTAGCCTCATAGCTATGTGAAATTATCAGCCAGTGAGAAGCTTGTATCAAATATCACAGTCATAATGTGCTGATGAACAGAATTTTTCATTTTGATGCAACTATGGAGAGTGTGAGCTGGTAATCAAGAAAGTGCTTAGCAAGATTTTCTTACTTGCACTGAATTCCAACAGAGATGGGATGTGTCTGACAAGAGATAAACCAAGAACGAAGAAGATGGGAGAAAGGAAATGCTTGTTGATCAGTAGATCAGAAGCCTTGGGCTAAGCACATAGAGAAAATCCTAGTCCTAAGGATGCTGAGCACTTCTGAAATCTCTCCTGCACAATTAAAATCCCCACCAGTGTGACACTGATTAAATGGACAGAGAAGGAAGGAGAAATGATGGCTTTCCTTCTTAGGTAGAAGAGAATTAATCAGAAGTATTTATGAGCCAGCCATATGTGCCTACCAAATGTATCTTCTAGCTCTAGCAGTACATCAAAGTGGACTGTGTGTTGTGCTCTGCAAAGAATCCCAACCCAGGGGCAAGGAGACCTTACCTGGGGGATGTGGGACCTGGGCAAGCTCTACCTGGCCAAGAACACCTGAGCCACTGATATTTAAAATGACATCATCAGATTTTATGCAAATGGTAACCTGAAATACACGATTGTACACTGAGTTGTTCTATTTAAAAAAAAAAAAAGTAAAGAAAAGAAAACAAAAGCAAATGTTCAGCGTTTTCCAGATTTTGACTGGTGAAATTGTAACATTGGGGGACTCTTCAGAAATAGTTGCTGCTAACTACAGAGAGATGATGACACTGATAATATGCTGTCTTTGCTGTAAATATCACCCTTTGTTCCTCAAAATACAGGGCTGCTATTTACATGTTTGTTGCAGCCAGCATTTGGTTTTTTCCTGTAGGTCAGAGCAGAAGATTACTTAATTACATACTTTTGTGACAGAAAATCACTGATTCACATCCGCCTTTGTATCAAAATATATCTGCCTTTCGTCTAGCTATATTAATTGCATCAAGTATGCAGAGTCTGTATACTGGTGTAAATGAAAATTACATCATCTAATTTTCTAATACAAACAATAGATTCAGGAAATTAGTCATATTTTAAATTGAAAAGTTAGGACACTGTTCTGCTTAATAATTTGCAACATGTATTCATACCACAGCTGATTGTCAACATGAAACCAAATTACTTTTCTATTACCACAAATATGAAACCAGTCCTTAACTTCAATATAGCTAAAAACCTCATCATAAATCTAGGTCCTGTTGTCTCTCTAAAATAACCCCAAAATTACTTCTGACATTCATTCCCTTTGAGAAACTCCAAAAGCTAAATTTTAGAAGGCAATATAAAATGCCTAACACTTTTCAAGTCAAAATTGAATTGGAGAAAAGTTTAATACACTACATCAGCGACAAGTTCTCTCTCTGCAGGCTTGCAAGCTTCAGGAGCACTCTAGCTTTTAACATAAGAGAAGTCAGTTGTTCTGTGCCACTCAACAGAAGCCACAAACCAAAAACAAGTCTGGAGGTATCAAAGCAGTTGCCCAAGGCCCCGAAGTACACCAAGCTCTCAAGAGATTCCCCCTCTTGAGCTTCTGTGAGGACAGAAAAGCTGCCAGTGCTATTGGCCCTAGCTATGAACCGTGGTTTCTGAACCACTGCCCTGGGGCCAGTAGTCCCCACTCCAACAGTGCTGAGAAAGAAACTCACTGGAGACAACTTCAGGCTTTGCTTTCCCTATGAGTCCCATCTTCAACTTTTTTTCAGGGATTGTCAAGAACAGTTCATCTCCTAGAGACTCTTGTGTCTTTGGAAAAAAAATATTCCCATCTTACAACTAAATTTAAAGTTATCCAGAACAAAAATGTCTCAACATCACAAGTCTACCTTCTGTTTATGTACCAGTAAAGAGCTTGTGTGCTACTTATATCAAAGAAGGTATGTAAATTATACACACCCATCTTTTCCAACATAAAACTTATTTTGTGAAGGGGCATGAAAATGTAGATAATATGAAATATAAGACTGGAGAAATGACAAGGAATGATATGCTAAATAGCCACCTTCTCACTTCTGAAGGTTTGGCTGGGTATTCTATTCACACACATTTATCTGCTGGCTAACAAATATTTTGGTGTACGGCATGCCCTTCTCTTCTCAAACCATCACCAGCTTATTTGGCCACAAGATATACTCTGGAAATGATGAGAGAAACTGCAAAAGTTCAATGAATTTACCCTTCAAAAAGATCAGTTCTTAAAGCATGAGACAAAAAAGAATTTAAATAAAACCTTAAATATAGCATACAGTGAGTAAACAAAGAGCAATAAGATCCAGCAGTGTCTTACATCAAAGAGGTCTCATATGTCAACAGTATGAAATATGTGATTATATGGACAATATAAAAGAAAGAAAAAGATTCGACCAAAATAAAATTCTGTCTTGATAATCACAAATAGATGTCCTACTTATTACAAAGAAATATTACCTTATTTACGTTAATTCAGAAACAAAATTGCAAATAAAATCTTAATGCACCCACAGACAGGGACCAAATCATGAAAGCAGGTTCAAAGCCTGAGGAATACTGTTTTCAGAGACTGCTAAACATTTTATCACTGACATAAAGTTGTGCCACTGTCCTCCATGACGGCTGCATAGCATGAATACCTGGTTATCCTTGAACACATAAATTAACAAGCATATCTATATCTAATGTAGTTTTATTCTATACAATGCCTACAAATGCATCTACTGGCTTTTCAATCAAGATAATTTTCTGACCTTTGTGACTGGCAAGTCGCAGCTCATTTCTTGTTCCTGAATCTTCTTCCCTTCTTTGTTTTCTAGTCATCTTTATTTAGCATGATGAAAGCCAAGCAAGAGGCATATTAGCTATAACTTTTACTCATTCTTTGCTAACCTACTAAATATTATCCCGTGCTTCTTCTTAAACTATAACATAATCTTATCGGTTACATTTTGTACTAGTAATAACTTATTTAGTAGTCCAGAATGTAAGGTTAAATTATAAATGTATATTTTTCATAATGACCACACAATGACCTTTCAAGAAATCAGCATTAAACCCAAGATCATATGTGTTCTCTATAATGTTTAAGTTAGATCACTATAAAAGTCTCACATTTTTCTGTGACAGTAACCAGGTAGACATTTACCAAAATGTGATTTTGTGGAACTTTAAACTTATGCTTAGGAGTTCTGCTGGACACGAATAACAGCATCTCCTTGACCTTGCAAATGTAAATAAGTTACTGAGTAGTCCTCTTTCTTCACTCTTACTGTATTTAGGATCCAGTTTTAACAGATTTTATATGAGAGACCATGGAGTTCGCAATGAGCGGCTTCTCTGAAAATGATTGGTGCCAAAATAAACAGATTTTTTTAAACCTGAGACCAGTCTGCTTTAAAACACTTATTTTGTGGCAGCTGTGGTGAGCTGCTGAGTGATCTCACCTGCTCCCAAAGGAGCTCCATTTCTACGGATGGTCACTACTTTCCTATGTTATGCACCTGGAGCATTCAAGTGTAAATTCACCATTAGATATGAGGATAACAGTAACAAAAATAACCAGTCAGCCAGGTTAGCACATTGTCAAAGCTGAGGGACAATATCAACTTAAATCCATTATTATTTTGAAGATCTTATTTTTTTCCTTACTTATTTTAAAGACTGAGAAATCTTCACATTTTCCTATCAAACCTCAAGTATAACAGCTGTCAGAATATAATGTCAAGTATTGGAATACTCATTAAAAACTAGAACATAGTACAAGTTCAGATTTAAGGATTCTTTTTATTTCTCCAGAAAGAATGTTTTTGAAATAAATATTTCCAATGTCACTTGCCTCTTCACTGCCCAAAAGAGTATCCCTCAGCATTTTATTCTAATTTAAATGAAAAATAAAAATTAACAACAACATAGAATATAATTTATGTGATGTACAAGCTGGTTTAAATTACTAGAAATTGAATCATTTTTCATTTAAAGGAACTACAATTCAAAATTCAGGCAATGGCTTCAAAGGGCCAAAGACTATGCACGACTAGTTTCATAGTACCAGAACCTCCAGGAAAGAAGTGTTCTATATCCTATTTCATGCCAGATACAGTCTGACTTAATTTAAACATCACCAGGATAAGACAGCAAGAATTATGCCACCAGGGACACCAGCGTTGCTTATCAACAATCTCCACAGCTGTTTGTACAGGGGTAGCTGTAATCATCTGGTGGAAGTTCTTGCTGAGCCATTCTCCATCATCTTTGAAAGGTCATGGAGTACTGGAGAAGTGCCTGAGGACTGGAGAGGAGCCAATGTCACTCCAGTCTTCAAAAAGGGCAAGAAGGAGGACCTGGGAAACTACAGGCCAGTCAGCCTCACCTCCATCCCCGGAAAGGTGATGGAGCGGCTCATCCTGGAGGTCATCTCCAGGCATGTAGAGGCAAAGAAGGTTATCAGAAGCAGCCGACATGGATTCACCAAGGGAAGATCATGCTTGACCAACCTGATAACCTTCTATGATGGGGTGCTGGCTGGGCAGGTGAAGGGAGAGCAGTGGATGTTGTTTATCTCAACTTCAGCAAGGCTTTTGACACTGTCTCCCATTACATCCTCATAGGTAAGCTTAGGAAGTGTGGGTTAGATGAGTGGACAGTGAGGTGGATAGAGAACTGGCTGAATGGCAGAGCTCAGAGGGTTGTGATCAACAGGGCAAAGTCTGGTTGGAGGCCTGTAACTAGTGGTGTTCCCCAGGGGTCTGTGTTGGGTCCAGTCCTGTTCAA
>VZTV01012798.1:0-11149 GCA_013400875.1 Anhinga rufa | reverse complement strand
CCAGTTCTGGGCCCCCCAGTTTAAGAAGGACAAGGAGCTGCTGGAGCAAGTCCAGCGGAGACCCACAAGGATGATCAGAGGACTGGAGTCTTCCTTATGAGGAAAGGCTGAGAGACCTGGGTTTGTTCAGCCTGGAGAAGAGAATACTGAGGGGGGATCTCATCAATGCTTATAAATATCTGAAGGGTGGGTGTCAAGGGGATAGGCCAGACTCTTTTCAGTGGTGCCCAACAACAGGACAAGGGGCAATGGGCACAAGCTGGAACACAGGAAGTTCCACTTAAATATGAGGAAAAACTTCTTTCCTGTGCGGGTGCCAGAGCAGTGGCACAGGCTGCCCAGAGAGGCTGTGGAGTCTCCTTCCCTGGAGACATTCAAACCCCGCCTGGACGCGGTCCTGTGCTCCCTGCTCTAGGTGTGCCTGCTCACGCAGGGGGGTTGGACAAGGTGATCTCTCGAGGTCCCTTCCAACCCCTACCGTTCTGTGATTCTGTGATCTCAGAACTGAACTGTGAATCAAGAAGATTTAGGTGTGCAGGGTACAGGTTCAGTAAGCTGGATTCTGTGAAGTGGAGTGAAGCTAAGGAGAAAAAAAAGACAGCTGTAACACAGAGGAGGCAAAATACAAGAATCTGAGGAAGAAATAAGATAGTGAAGAGGAACTGAGTCAGTAAGCATAACATTAAAACGACCAAGTTAACAAAGGAGACACACACACGCTCATGACCAACAAAAGTAAAAAAATGGAGCATGAGGAGATTCGGGCAAATGAAAGACCAGACACAATGTTTAAGTGGGAAGGTGTGCATGCCCATTTACAGAACTCCTAACCTGACTTCTCACTTTGCTGCCTTTTTTAAACAAATTTATGCAGAACAAGAACATTGTCCCTACCCTGGCCCATACAAACCCAATAAGAAATGCGAGGGCAGAAGTTGGAGGCCCACATAGGAGAAGCCACCACATTTCCCAGAAGACTGAAATGATCCAGGATAAACAAAACCACACCGAAAGGTAACCTCCAGCTCTCATCCACTTTACCAGGGACCCCCCTGCAGGGGGTAAGAGAACTGTGGTTGTCCTTACAAAATTCCCTCCTTCCTCAGCAACAGAGCTGATGTGTCAGCAGAATTGTTTCACAAAAAAAACCAAAACATGTTTCTTTCTTTCTATATAAATGTTTTCAAACCTCAGTGTCTGGTGCTGGAATTAGAGTCTGGATTTCTCTTGCATGACTTTAGATACATGTTGCCCCTGTAGCCAGTGGAGCAGGGGAGCAGGAAGACAGATGGATGGACAGACAGGCAGGTGTCTTCAGAGGGCAACTCATCCATCTGTAGAGAGCTCAGGGTGACTGCCCTCCTTACTCAGGTACTGCAGGAAGATCCTAACCTCTAACAGGAGGACAGTGACCCTGCTGAACAACCTCCTCTCTGGTTCACTCCTCCTCTATCACAATGCTGATAGAGCATTGTGTATATCATGGAGCTTTTCTGTTGCAATGCATGTTTGCAGCTGCTTTCTAGGGAGTTGTTTGTTTAGGGAGTGCTCATTCTGTATTCTCATGAATGTATTTTTATGATCATTGATGAAAGAAGTCAGCACTTAAGTCATATACCTTATACTCTACATCCTAAGGCCAGTCTTAAGACAGAAACTTTGTATTTTGCACAGAAGTGCTTCACACTATTACAGAAAAATCCCTTTTGCCATTTCAGCCAAGGCATTGGCCTCAGTTTTGACCCCAAAGATCTCAGATGTCTTGTAGATAGCTTTGTCAAAGATCATCAAGTTCCTTAAGGATAAAGGGAAAGCTGACTTTGCATAAGGGTTTTGAAGCCAAGTCACTATTCTATGGGGAGCCAATGCAAACAGGTGATGGATTTGACATGGTCAGGGTATCCCATGCTGCTGAGAAAGTATGTTGCAATGTCCCATGCTCCTAAGGATTTGAATCTATTTAATGATTATATTTTGTTGGTGTGGTTCACAGAGAAAAAAATAAATGGAGGTTTGAATTACTATCATTATCCGTGAGAACAGGATGCAGTCTCAGACTACTGAAAATGGTGGGAGATTTTGATCTGTGGAGTCACTCTCAGCAGGGATTTCAAAAGCATTACTAAAACTACAAAGAAATGGATGAATAATACATCCGCTGGAAATTACACTTGTGGGGAGATCAAAATTATTCACCAATTTGGAAAGCATGGAGGGTTAAATATTATGACAATTTATTTTGACACCCTCTAGAAGAAAGTTTCAATATTTTCAAAATAGAAATGTTCTGAGTTTCTATTTTGAAATAGCATATTTGTTTTGAAATTGACACAACATTGTTCTGGATTTAACAAAAATGTTTCAGGTTGGCAAAGAATAAAATTTTTCTTCCTGCTGAGAAAAGAAAACAAACTATTAATGTCATTAAAAGTTGTTTTGGCTTGTTATAAGCTTTGCCTCCAGAATGTTTAGTTTAGCCACTAAACTTTCAAAAAGATGACAAAATGTATCATTACTGAAGCTCTTAGAAAAAAGAGGGGGGAAAAGCAACTGGAGATGCATACCTTTCAAAGGTCCACTTCTGAGGTTTGTTTTTCCTTGACTACTAACCACTGTAGCATAAATTGGATCACTATGTTGTGAACCCATGATAAGCAGATTCATGTCACCCAGAGCACTGCACAGCTATTTCTTCCTCTGTACATTTGCCCCTATCATTTAGCTCCCCATATACTCCATAATAGTCAATAGATCCTGGCTCCTTCAAGCGGGATGTAAATCACTACCTACCTTGTGGGGGGATTTCAGTTACACAGCAAGGCTCCTTCTGCTTCTCAGTCTGAAAATTTGTGGCAGTTTCATTTAAATGAATCACAGAGCTTTATATTAAGTTACAAACAACATGGAATAATGCAGTCAATACAACAGCTGAGGTCTTATTTTTATGTTAAATTCAATTTATTCTTACAATATCTCCACCATTTCAGCTTTTGCTATGCTGCAACTTAGGCATTAACAATGTATGCAGTTTATTTTAGAAGCTGCCAGCAGCAGAAAGCTGGAGAATCTGGACAGGTAAGGGGCAGGTATATGAAGCTCTGTTTGCCCGGGGACACAAAAAGTGATTTGGGTTTAGCAAGAAAAGTAAATTTTAACCCAGTAAAATACCCAGCAATGAAACAGCAACTCAGACTGTAAAGCCTAGCTCTGCAGTGGTGTCGTGGTTTAGCCCGGATCAACAACTAAGCCCCACGCAGCCGCTCGCTCACTCCCCCCTGGTGGGATGGGGGAGAGAATCGGAAGAGTAAAAGTGAGGAAACTCATGGGTTGAGATAAAGACAGTTTAATAGGGTAAGAAAGAGCCGCGCATGCAAGCAAAGCAAAACAAGGAATTCAT
Source organism: Anhinga rufa (assembly GCA_013400875.1). NCBI lineage: Eukaryota > Metazoa > Chordata > Aves > Suliformes > Anhingidae > Anhinga > Anhinga rufa. Next base: position 7,752 of record VZTV01012798.1, on the reverse strand, counting down.
TCACTGCTCCCTATGGGCAGGCAGGTGTTCAGCCGTCTCCAGGAAAGCAGGGCTCCATCACGCGTAACGGTTACTTGGGAAGACGAACCCCATCACTCCCAGTGTCTCCCACTTCCTTCTTCTTCCCCCAGCTTTATATACCGAGCATGACATCATATGGTATGGAATATCCCTTTGGTCAGTTGGGGTCAGCTGTCCCGGCTGTGTCCCCTCCCAGGTTCCCGTGCACCCGGCACAGCATGGGGAGCTGAAAAAGTCCTTGACTAGTGTAAGCGCTACTGAGCAACAACCAAAACATCTCCGCATTATCACCACTGCCCCAGCACAAATCCAAAACACAGCCCCATACTAGCTGCTGCGAAGAAAATTAACTCTATCCCAGCTGAAACCAGGACAAGTGGGAACTGCAATCGCAAAGTCATAGATTGCACAGAGTCCTGAATATTACAAGTGGCTCACAGAAAAATAGTTTTCTCTAATCCAAGGACTCTGGCTTAAGGAAAACTTATATTTTTAAAAGATTAAGTGCTAGATTCTGTACTATAACTTTCATTGTCTCAAGCCAGGAAAAGGAGGAGCATGACCTGAGGTAGGTATCCAACACTTTGTAGTATCTGCAGCTCTGCCAGAGAAATTTAGGCTTTACTTAATGCGCCCATACATATCTAAAAGAACCACAGCACTTTGATACAGACACTTTCCCCCCCAGACTCTTAGCGAACCTCTTTCCATGGTCATCAGGACAATTGGCAACACTGCTCATGTTGATCCTGAACGCCTCCACTTTAGGCAGTGAGGTCATGGCCCCTGTGCAAAGTCAAAATGGGATTTTAGTAAATATGAATCATTTATCCTAACACCTCAACAAGTCTCTTTAAAAACAGAAAAAAAAATAACCTCTTGTGTTTGGTCTTTCCCATACATTCTTTCCTAAGTAATTTTTGTTCAGTTTTGATATATTATTACTATTTGCATGAGTTGCAGTAGTGACCAGCAAACCCAGTTATGAGCCAAAGTTCCCCCTACCATGTATGGCACTGCACAGACCTAAAAGATTGTCCCTTCCCCAGAGCACTTGTGTGCAGAACATTAAAAATAGTGCATTTAGTTAGAAAGAGACATGAGGACAAATGATGCTATGTCTAACATAAATGGTGAAAATTAATCCAGGTAGACTCCTGTTCCCTTTCCATTAGGAAGACTTGATTCAGTTAAAAGCCAGCAACTGTAAAGTACACAGAAGACATTCTCTTCTATCCAGACTGATATGTGGAACTCACAGACACCACTGAGTTTTTGTGGAAGTAAATAGTTTAGGAAGACTTAAACAAGAATCAGACATTAACAAACAAGCACATCATCTGTAATTTCCACACCAAGCTTGAAAATTACAAGGAATGTCAATCATCTGGCTTGAAACAAATCAGCCAGTCAGCAGATACTCCCAGGAGATAGGCTTCTTAAAAGCGGAGAAAAAAAACAGAGGTAAAAGATCTTCATTTGAATCACAAGCACTGGATGTTCACCACTGAAAAAAACATAATCCTAGGACAAGGGGCAATGGGCACAAGCTGGAACACAGGAAGTTCCACCTGAATATGAGGAAAAACTTCTTTCCTGTGAGGGTGACAGCGCAGTGGCACAGGCTGCCCAGAGAGGCTGTGGAGTCTCCTTCCCTGGAGACATTCAAACCCCGCCTGGACGCGGTCCTGTGCCCCCTGCTCTAGGTGTGCCTGCCTACGCAGGGGGGTTGGACAAGGTGATCTCTCGAGGTCCCTTCCAACCCCTACTGTTCTGTGACTTTGTGATTCTGTAACGTGGACATTTTTGTATTTTAACAGGTAAGCACTTTGTATCAGAGAGTTATTCTCATTTCACACTCACTTTAACAGCACTGTTGTCCAGAGGGTTATTCATGATTCAGAGCACCATGAAAACAGAATTTAGCCCTTGGTGTTTTACTGGAGAGCTTCAGTATCAAGAGAAGTGTTCTTGTGTTGAATCCTGATGGGCTAGCCGTCCACCACTTTATCCAGTTTGGAGTCATGATTCTGCTTCCATTCCCTTTGTTCAATTTATAGAGACTCAGCTTGTTCATGTATCTTAACACAACTCAGTCTGTATCAGAATAAATAACCATTGCTTGAAACCCAAACCCTATCACAGACCATCTCTTTCTTACGTACAGACCCTTATCTCTGCATCTCTCTACAACTGCAGCTCTTACCTTGCTGGAGTAGCAGGTTGTGCAATTACTTAAGTCTTCCCATCTAAGAAATTTTCCCTCCAACATAAAGGCAAACAGAAAAAAGAAATCAGTCATACCTGGACAACAGAGCTCTCAAGAGACATCACTGTGCTCTCTCATCCTTTATTTCTATTCTTATGCTCAACAGAGAGACGGTGGTAAGTTTCCTGTGAAGACTTTAAACTCTCCATTCCCACTCTGGGTTCATTTAACATACATTGTAATCACACTGCTGAGACAAATTCATTTGAAATGCATGCAGATTAACGCATCTAATTTTGTATTCTAGGTGTTCCACTGTAAATCAGTCTAGGCACTGGCCTTAGCAGTAGTTCTTTCAATAGACTTCAGTGTTTGGTTTGTTTGCTTACATTATGTTACCTTTTAGTGAGTCCTTACATTTACTCAGTTTGCAGCTCTGAAAAGCCTGCAAAGTCGGAACACCTGCCTAGTTTTTCCCTTCATACGACTGCCTGTCCTCAGAATTTAGAATTTTGATGATAACATGTAAGACCAGATTCAAGTCGCTTGCTTTTACAGTATTTCAGGTCTGTAAAGGCAATAGTGGTTAACAAGAAAACAAATGCTTCATACTGTATTTTTTAATGGCAATAGTTATCCCATCAAGAACAACTGAAAACAATAAAAGGGCCAGTCTTACATACCTGCATAGCTACTTTTGAGGTTAGGGGGTCCTCTTTTTTTTTTGACTGCTATTGAACATCTACAAACAAAACCAGGATACATCATTCCTAAATTGTTAGATTTAATTATGGTTTTGGGTGACATTTCCAAAAAAGTGTGTAGGGAGCCGATCTGCCTAACATAATGGGAGCAAACAGCCAAGGCAGAAGAGTTGTGAAATTAACCCGTTCCTCAAGTATGTCTGTAATATGAATAGGATTTTCAAGAGCACATTTTGCTTATCTCCATTTTTGATTAAGAAAATGCTAAAACTCCTCCTGACTTCACAGAAAGGAAATTATGCCAACAGTGAGGACCTTTTACTAGAAAAAATAAAAGCCCCGTAATGGTGGCAGGTGCTGAAGAGTTCAGTATGTTAATTGGCAGGAAAGTCTTGAGACTCAGGTAAATGGGGTTAGGAAATCCAAGAAAGGATGGATGAAGATGCAAGGAACAAGATGCAGCATGCAAGGAACAACTAAAGAATGCAAATAATATATAACAACAAGTAGCAGATAAAAGTGAATATCCAGAGATGTATTAGAGGAAGAGTAGAGAAAATTTAGAGACTTCCTATTAGAAATAGCAACTTACAATGATTCAACCTGCTGTGAGAAATCAGCAGAAACTATAACTGGAGTCACATTCAGGTTGTCATTTCTGCGTACCGAAGTGCTTAAATCTGACCTGTTATGCAGCTTTCCTAATCCTCATGTTAACATGCAAGAGCTGATATTCAGCCTCTTCTTAGCAATGCCTCCTTTGGATTGAAACCAAAGAATTCAGTTTTATTCTGTAAAGCAGAAAAATAACACATTCCATTTCTACTAAACTAAACAACAGTAGTATATTTTTCTTTCTAACTCTGACTTGTATTGCATCCCTCCAGTCTTTGAGGAAAAGAGGGCCAGGAGGAAAAAACTTAAACTTACTCCCCACAGAATGAATAAATACAGCCAAATCACCAGCATGGAAAATAACTATGAGCCCTAGGTACCAAAGCTTACCCACAAATAGCTCATAGTGAATAATGCATACAGTTTAAAGTCAGTTGAAATAAGTGCCAGGTCAGTTATCAGGCAGCAGTGAATTTGCAAGCCTTTGAAACAAAATTCTTTTTTTTTTATTCTCCCTCTCTGAGGTACAAATAACTGAACTAAGATGCAGATAGTAATGGCTGAAGTGAAGCGTGAGCAGAAGAGCTGGCCAGTTCTGCAGTATTTCAGTCCTACATCAAAACAGAGTGGTGGTGCTGAAGAGGCAATAGTAACATGAAAAAAAAACAGCTTTGACTTTGTGAAAAGAGTTCTTTACATTATGTCAGGTCCTAAAGCACTGCTATGCCTCATAAATGGAAAGGATTTGTCTTGGCTGAAAATTTCAGCAGAAAAGCAACAAACTAAGGATCTACAACCATAGGCCAGTTGCCTTGATTCCAGTTTAATTTCAACTTTAGAAATCTTATCTATTTGTCTGTCAGATTACAACCTTTGCATGACCTAAAACTTCCACATTGTATGTTCATACAGATGCTTCAGGGCTAGCCTCCCTTCAGATGAACTCATCTCCTCAGAATGCTGAATGCTGGGCATGTTTTCCAACCTTGGAAAGGTACCAGGGGGTCTCCAGCAAGGCCATTAGGTTGAGGGCATTTATGAAAGGAAAGGGAAAAATGAATGAAAATCAGGAAGTATATGGAAATATATAGTCTTTCCCCACAACATTGTACCCCACGTTTATTTTAACTTCTCTCATCAATGAGCCAAAGGCTTTAATAAGCAGTAAATTGCTGTACTGAAAATGCAGTCAGATGTTTATTCACAGGAGCTCGAAAGCTTTTCAGTCACTGCTTTCCAGGATCCAGTAGAAAAGTGTTTAAAATGCAACCTAAATAATTTTTTCCCTTGATGTGCTTGTCCCTGTCAAAACGTGTGTTGCTTGTATGAACACAGCTCAGACAATTCTGATTACCTCCAGTCAATACCTTACTCCTAATGACATTTTCTAGTGATCCAAGGACTGGAACTGTTATTAACAGTGATATTATATATTTCTATACTGGAGTCAGAAAGACTACTTTTACACCAAAACTTGGCAGGAAACATGAAAACAATTATTCTTAAATAATAATTAAATGAGTAAAGTATTCCAGGAAAGGTTCATCTTTAACTTCTGTTTCTCTTGAAAATATAGGTGGTTAATTTGCTGTTTGGAATTAAGAAATTAAACCTGAAAAAAAAATATGGAGCTTTATATTTTGAGGGAAGGTTTTGCTTATGTTTTTACTAGAAGGGCATTAGGTTACATTTCTATTTGAACACTGAATAGCACTGGGAGTAAACTGCAGAAATTCCAAAGTTCACAGTATTAAGGTCTTATTTTAACTGCTGTCAGTAGAAATATAAACTGCTTAGTTTCCTAAACATTTATAAACAATCCCAGCCTCGCACAGACATGCCTGAAAAAGTCTGTCCCTAAGCGAATTAAGCAAAGACTCTTGAAGTAGCTTCACTCAATGTGATTCATTCACACAGAAGTACAGCACATTCTTCCGGGTGAGCAGCAGCCGTCCAGCTACTGGTTTCTACAGAGGCATGATAAAACATATGCCGCGTAATAAATAATCTATCAACAACACACGGCACTATGTAATAACTCAATGATTCTAACATCCATATTAATTCATAGATAACGAGCAGACATTGAACCATTGCACTTTTTCAGTGTTGGAAGACTTTGCAGAAAATTTAAAGGTAAATTACTTCCGCCAAGGTTGATCCTTCCTTGCATTCTGTTGGACAGCACTAGCTTAGATAACTATCCCTGCAGAATCCACACCAAGACAATTTGAAAACACTGAACGAAGTCTTAGCTTTCCTTTGCTAAGAAGCATAAACTGCCTTAGAATCACAAAGTTTTTACCGGAAATCCAGAAACAAGAGTCATTTGTCTCCACAAGTTTTACCATCATGAGATTTAAGCATCACATTTTGTATTGTGCTTCAGGATACTTAGTTGTACGCTTCTGTCTCCTCTCCTATTCCAGTGACATAAGCAAGTGAAAGATAGCATTACTTTGCCTTGATAATTGCACAACCCATTCAGAAACAGGAAAATCCCAGTCCCTTTTCTCCCCTTCAATACAATCAACATTTATGAAAAAAGTACATTAATGACTACCATTAAAATTGTACATTGCCTTCAAACTGGTTTTCACATGTCCTGTTTGATAAATCAGCAACCTTTCATATCACTTTAAAAGGCTGTGTAAGTATTTACTTTATTAAAATGTCTTAACTTATACATTTGTATTTTAGTAAACAATACTATGCTTCCACTTTAATTAGTCTTACATGTGCATTCAGGTTTTGATAAAGTGTTGTTTTGGTTTTTTTTCTGTAATGTTTATATTAACAATCCATACAAAGACATCTATTCTTCTTCTGAATAATAGCCTGGATATTGTTTTTCTTTCAAATTCCTGTACAGAAACCAAAGAAGTGATCTATGACCATTGTCCAAGAACAAAAGATACTTAAAGCTGCCTCTAATCTAAATATTATCTTCTGTTAATTATTTCTTTCTTAATTAAGTCTTTGGATGCACAGGCATGTAAGAACAGACAGTTCTAAAGATCATATGGGAAAATCAGCCCAGAAAGAAGATAGTGTTGAAGGGTTTGGCTTTTTCCTATGTCTTCGAGCTATTGGAGACCTAGTCTTTCATGTCTGTCAGTATACGACCTCTCTTGGACATCTGGGACAGGAATTTACATGGACTGCTGGAACACAGTGTCAAACTTTTTAGTGATGTGATCTGTTTCCTCTAAAGTGGATTCATTTTAGCAAGCACCATACTAGAAATTATGTGTTTAAGTTTTCTGTGAAGAACTAGAAATAACATAGAGACATCATGGCTGAAATTTACTTTTGTACCTATTTTTATTGCATAAAGCAGAAACTGTCTCATTCTGAGTTACAAAAAAAAGAGGGTTTAATAAAATTGAGTAACATTTCAAGAGCACCAATATCTCACCTAGAATGTTTGAAAATATCATCCTCATTAAGAACACTGCGTGTATCCACAGAAGTATATACAGATTAATACATGCTTTTGAAACTAATTCTGGATGCCCATATGAAAGAGAGAGATTTGATTATACCCAAAACCTGGTTTAGTTCATGTCACATAGAAGGGGGGAGGAAGTGAAAAGACAAAAACCCTCAAAATTTAAAAATTGCCCTCTGTAATACTTAAATCCCGTTTTACCATCAAAAACAATAGGTACCTTTCTTGTATTCTTTTCTCTGTCTCTGAATAAGTGAACAGTGTTCCTGTTGTTAACATCAGCACGGAAGTGCTCTCTAAACTCCCAGCTAAGTAAACCTTAATCTTACATCTAATTCATCATCGCTATCAAGAAGCAACAGCCATGGAATGGCTATTGGTGAGCTCTAAAAGCAAACTACAGAGAAACTCAAACCAAATGCAGTTCTGCTCTAATATATGCCTACTTAATTGGCACTTGACATGTAATCCCATTTTAACATGGATTGATGTTATTTTGGATTAGAGGGTAAACAAAACATGCTGGTTCATAGTCTTCTCATATCATGTAATGCTGTTTTCATCCACACTGCTCACAAATTCTCATCATAGTTAGCAGGTGCTAGACTGCAACTATAGATTGAACCATGAATGAGTAAGGAATACAAATTTGTAGAGACTGACATGTGCTGAGGTTCCAGACTTTAAAATTAGCAATGGATCCTGTTACCTACCTTGATAATGTTCAGGAAATAGGCTGCTGATGTTGTCAG
>VZTV01012786.1:0-18095 GCA_013400875.1 Anhinga rufa | reverse complement strand
CGTGGCGGCCTGAGGGGCGCGGCGGGGCCCGGCGCTCCCGCCCGGGCTGCGGCGCATCCCCCGGGCCTGCCCCGCCTCGGGCCGCCGCTCCCACTCCTCGGCGCGGGCACGGCGCGCTTTCTCCCGGCCGTGCTAAGCAAGCTCTGCCTCACAGAAGGGGGGAACCGCGCACGTTAAAGCGCCGTTAGAGCGGTTCAGCAGGAAGATTATCTGACAGACGCCCTGTGAGTCAGAGTAAAATGTGGCGATAGAGTATAAACGTACCAGGCTCCTCGGCCCCGGCTCGTTTGCGCTGTACCTAAAATTCCCGTCTGCAAGTACCAGTAAGTCAGAGGGCCGTGCTCATACAGAAAATGGGATTTTAACCGAAGGCCAAAAACACTGCCACTTCATTTGCTTAAAAGGCTAGAGAGCGTCTGTACCGATTAAATAGATCTGTTTCTGTGAGCCTGCTACGTACGCAAAGTTAGGGGTTTTTTATTGAATCATTTTTGTAAGTATTTTCTGGGTGAGGGAGTGAAAATACCTGTTCGTTAATCATAGCCCTATCACAGAGCGAACGAGAAAGAAAACTAAAAACTAGCAAATTATTTAGGCGTTGAGTGTATTTCTAGGGCTTTGCAAACTGGAACTATCAGAGCCCAGGCTCAGCTGTGATAATACAGGCAGAACCTCAAGTGGTGTCAAATGGCAAGGATAGCTTGGTGATAATAAATAAGAGGAATGCTCTAACAGAAACTCTCTGGAAATAGAAAAAGTCTTCAAAGTGTAGAATCAACTTAATATGTTTATCTTGCAGCACTAAGCTATATGGCTTTAATAGTGCTGGAAAATAATTTCATTTAGAACAGGCACAATTTGTTTAAAACCAGGTTTGAGTACTTTTTTTCCCCAGCATGTTTATGCTGCTTGTAAACTTAAAGTCCCATTACCTTTCCCACCACAAGTAAACCTGTTTTAAATCAACTGCAACTTTCCCTGCAACTACTCTCTAATCTAAAAATGCTGTTAATTATATTTACCAAATAGAGAAATTCAGCTGCTACAAAGTTGGGAGGAAGGGGATACAACAAGCTACAGAACAGTGCAGCTTCTTGTATTCCTAGCATTTGGGAGTTCCCTTCTTAAGTAATTGCTCTTTTAACCACAAGTTGTACTTAAAATTTATTAAGCTAAGGAGTGGTTAATATCTTCTTGCTTCACTTGTCCAAACGTATATTTCTGTGACAGGATTCTTTGTGCAGTCTCTGTATTTATTCATGCTACATCATAGTAATATAATTTATTCTGAAAATCTCTGCTCGGACCTTTTTTTTTTTAATGGAATGATCAGTGGGGGAGAACTGGTTTGCTGTCATGATATTCACCCCACTGACAGTTCCTTCAATTTGGAGGGAGGGCAAGAAGCAAACAACTGAAACTTCACGTGGAGACCAAACATGTGAAATGTCAGTTCCAAAAATATTAAACAAAGGTAAAAGAAAGAACCGACTCAGAAATTGCTTTGAGACCTGTTAGGATTTAATGAGCGTACCTGAGAAAAATCCACTGTCTCCAGTTCTTAGTGATTTCTTTGGCTGGTCTTGTGCTAAACACTCTAAAAAAGGGAAACAGAGGTACAATTTAAAATACATAGCTACACAGACAACATTTTGACACTTCATTTTTTTCAACAGTCAGCTAGGCTAGACTAATACTGCTGTCATACTTGTATATCTTCCTCTTAAGGGGGATACGAATGAAAATGGAGGAAAAACCAGCAAAACTGTACAAGGTGCTTAAAGTTATAGCATAGGGTAAATGCAACATGGTGAGGCTTTTCAAAAGGAAATCATAGGATGCCACATCCTAGGCACCTAAATTAAAAAATTATCCTCTCTTAGTGCTTAAAAGTTATTGAAAGTCACTGAAACCTCATAGCTTATTAAAGGCTTTTGTACTTACCTGCACTCAGAGCTGCAGTCAGTCTGAAGTTTCATCTGAGAAAAACAGATTGCTTCAGCAAATGCTGCCTCTTCTGAGTTGTTGTGGTCTTAGTCTGTCCTGTCCTAAAGTCCTAAACCTCTAAGAGCAGGGGATTCCCAGTTCTGGGAGTTATTTTGCAGCAGCAACTTACAGGATCATATCTATTGAATTACTATTGTGAAAGACTACTAGACAATAGAGAACATTAGATTAATATTTTTTGTGTTTACTGCTACCACAAGTTACGGAGGAGCATATTCGATGGCAAATGACATACCAAACATGTCAAGAATTTTTCTTTGCTTCTTTTTGGAAGGTGAGAAATCATATTGATCTTAAAACATTCCAGGTGCATTAGTATTTGTCCATTGGTGGCGTCTACTGAACGTAGTCAGGGACCAGCACTATAAACACTCGCTCACATAGACCTTGTTTGCAAAGGCAGGCCAGAACCCAAATCTTGAACAGTCCAGTGCTTTGCTTGTTAGCTTTTTTATTGCTTCTGTAAACCTTCGTTAGCTTCCAGGCAGATGCAGCTTCAGTTCCTGTAGTGCATCAATTGTAGAAACAACAGGCCAAAAAAGTATAGGAAGGATCCTTTTGTATAGGATATTGTATAGTGTGCCAATTAAAAATCTTGAGATGCTTGTTGTCTGTCATGACCTCACCAAATCACAATGGGAAAACTGCTTGCTTGGAGAGAGGAAGACTGTTAACATCCAGTGCGAAACTCCTGAAGGTAAACCTAATGAGGGAGGAAGGAAAGAGCGTTTGACCTTGGGTTTGAAAGTGGATATCTAAATTGTCACACTGCTGCTGCTGCTCAGAAGCCTCTTTCAGTTTCTTGTCATAGCTGCTTTACTCTTCCCTTCTCAAGTTCGCTGAAATGAGAGGTGTTGTCTCATGCTGACGCTGCTTTTTATCCTGGTACGTGTCATTAAAATGGTATAGACATTCACCGCAAAATAGTGTATGGTCAGAATTTCAAGGTTTATCGAAGAATTTAGGTGCTAGTCATCTTTCTGTAAACATGACACAGCCCTGTGTGGGCTGTGTTACACTTGGCCCACATGTTAAGAGGGTCTTTAACAAGCTGCCAGTCAAGAAGAGGACAGTTGTGTGGATCATCTTTTACAGTACTGAGGGAAAGAAGCGTGATACCATGATAACAGAGTCTTCAGAGCCCAGATGAATTTGTCATTTGCAGAGTGGCTTGCTACCTTACCCTTAGCTTTGGCTTTCAATTTATTTCAAGTGTGCTATGTCAACAAAAGGTCTGTTGCCTCTCATACCTGCCAAACAAGCTATTAGATAATAAAGTGGTGCCTGGAGCCCTTTGCGTTTAGTTTGTGTAGCAGTGAGAACACCCTTAAGAGACCCAAGCAAACAACAGAAAACAGTTAGGATAGAACTGCTCATTAGTTCTGAAGGAATGTAATTAAGTAATTTGAATTTGCGTGAAAAATTTCATCAGTTTAGAGAATATACAATCTTCTTTTGACTGGTAGCTAATATTGTTAAAATTCTGGCTTGCAGTTGAGCTGTTACTGTAAAAAGCTGCTTTTGGGTCTATATAGTGCCATTTCCACATAAATTAGCTGAAACAAATCAAAGTGAAAGACATCAAAGGAGTAGTGGGTGAAAGACAGGCAGGGACCACTTGCTGTGATTTGAGTGTCAGTGGCTGGCTAGTCCCTTTCTGTTCACAGTGCATGTGTTATTTTTTTTTGGACTTGTTACTGTTGGACTAAAAGTTAAGACAACCTATGGTCTGTGGCCTCAGCTTCTTGGAATTCTCTGGGCATTCCTGTTTCAGTGATGTTCCTGATACTTTCTAGGACTTCTCTTTGGGATTGGTCTCTGTCTTACACAAGTCAAGTTTGAAGACTAACCTCTTCGATACTCTACTCTCCATTTCTGGCTCCAAAGACTGCCTCTTGCCATGCAGCAAGACTGATAAAGAATCTCCAGAATCAATGTAATTGCTGAATTCTGAGTTATCAGCTGTGAAAATAAAACAGTCATGTGAATTGCCTTACATCTGCTTCAGAAAGGTATGAATGGCTTCAAAAACTTAGAGCAGCTTACAGTTGTAGGAAGATATCATTGCACTAGCTTGGGTGAAGCTTTTCTCCCACCCCTGCCCATTCAGTCTAAAGATCTGTGACTTATTTATTTTGTGACAGTATCTTCTTTCATGCCCTAGAAGCATGGTCAGGTTGATTTTTCAATCTATAAGTATGAGCTTCTGGTAGCCTTTTGGCAATAACAAGTCAGTTTATGATTGGTGTAATTGGGGGCTTTACTGAGACTCCCAGATTAGAAATATGTAAAGAAATAATGGCCTAGTGAGGACAAAACTCCTTATCAGCAGTTAGCATGATACAAATATTAAATAATAACCATGATAAATAATATCCTTGTACTTCCTATTCATGTTTGTTTGTAATTTCCTTTCTCGGAGGTTACAGCTATCATGTTCCTGTTTCATTTGGATGAACCCAACTGGTTATGCATCTCCCATAGACATGACTACTGTTCCGATTTTTTTTTTGTTGTTGTTGGGTCAGGGAGTTTCAAGCTGTATTGAGATGCCACTGACTGTTAGTTGCTGGTCTCTTTTAATGATGTTTAATTCTTATGCTAAGACATTTATTTTTGTGTGTCAATCTTAGCCCAGTTGCATTCATCGAACACTTGATAGGTGCCCTGCTTCTGGTTATGGTGTGCCTCTTGGAACATCTGTTCTGTCTTGGAGTTCAGAGCAGCTTTGTAGAGACCCACCTCTTTGCCAACAGTCAGGTTAGATACTCAATTTGGAATTTTTTGGGGGGACCAAATATTCTTCCTCTCTTCTAAAGTACATTCCAAGTCAGTGCTTCACATAAGGTCAGAAAGTGCATTTGGATTCCTGTTGATGGCATGTTCTGGAACAGAATGATAGAAAAGACAAACAGGCACTGCTGTCCAGAAACTGTTTTTTTCCTGTAACTGAAAACATTTAAGTATCTCAGTGTTAATTGTTATTATTTAGGGCTTAGAGCTTGTTGGGGGAACTGGGGAAAAAAGCAACAGAGATTAGTCTATTGCAGTGTCTCTTAGCAAATTTCATCAATTGCTGTGCCTTAGGGACTGCTGCAAGCACAGGCGTGGAAAGACTACTTACTGGAAGTTCTTGCAGTGCCTTTAGGATTTGTACAGTTGTGGTGCGTTTCCAGATAAATACAGTAAGTGTAGTTTTCAATTCAAAGGCTATAGAGAGCTCAAAGAACATAAAACTAGTCCCACAAAGTATTTTCATTACATGGTGTACTTCCAGAAAATTAAAATTACTAAGAAAAAGCTACTGTGTTCTAACTGGAAAAGTATTAGCATGAACGTGTGCTCTATTATTACAAATAAAATCAAGCTGTACAGAATAATGTAATGTCTGAGAGCTACAGCCTACCTAGCATCCTTAGCCTGCTCTGTTGCACTTCCCTTTCTTATATGTCTTAATCTCAAAAAACAAACTGTAGAACAAAATCTCGCTATGTTCTGATCCTAAATTGTTTGAGAGGAAGTTGATTATGGTGTCTTGTCTTACAAAGTGCTTGTGGAGCCATCTGTGTTCTAGCTCATTACCCTTCTTTGTTTCTCATTTAAAAATATTTTTAAACTCTCTTCCATTTCTGTACAAGTGTTTAGATTTAATGTATTCTCCAGAAATTTGGAAAAATGCTCTCTCCTTTATTGCACCATAGTACTTAAATTACACTGGAGTATTGTCACAGCATGTTTTGCTGGGAAAGTGGATCCACCTTTAATATGTATATAAGTCCTGCCAGGTGCTGATGAATTTCTTAAAAAGGCCAGTAAGTCTTTCTCTCACCAGTACGTCTAGATCATTTATAATGATATCGCAAGGCAGCTAAGTCTGAAGAGGATACTTCAGTCTTACCTGTACTTAAAAGAAGTTCCTCACCTTGGCAAAAGCAATTTTCTGTGGCTTGACTTACCTGATCTCAAGACTCTCTTTCTCTGAGTATGTAGAAAGTAGTTGCAGATCCCCAAGCAAACAGAGCTCTGAAAAATAAAACCAAAAAGACTGGTGAAGGTTTTGCTAGAGCTTATCTAATAATCTGTATCATTTCTACCAAAAGTTTCTAAAAAACTTGGAACAAATAAGAGAAAAACTTCCAAGAAGCTAAAAATCTGAAATAAGCAATTAAAAAATTCAGTTATAAAACGTACTGAATAGTTCTTCATATACAGAATGTTAAGATACCAGCACTGAATATACTTACTACATGTAATCGTGCCCAGTTTGCTAGTACATAGTGCTGTTTACCTCGGGTGACCAGAACTCCTGTAATTTTCGGGTTTCTCATTTCAGTATGTCTTTTATTTGTTTTGGATTTCTTCTCTTCCACTGAGTCATCTTCTAGAGTGTTGAAATTAAACTTCAAATGAAATTCTAGGAGTAAAATTTTTACCTTGGCTCAGTAAACCCCAGGTTTTAATCTGGGTCTTCTTTCTTCTTTAAGACTTACCCACAGAGTCTTGTTTGCCCTTAGAGCCTTGCTGACTGAGCAACCCCATTCCCTACCCTAAGTGTAAGTCATCTGAGAGGAGCTGATGCTGCACCGTGCTGAAGTGGTGTCAAGAGCCGGTCTAAATTCCACCTGTCTTTAGTTTCAGAATGGCTGCGGTTATTGCCTTTCCTGGGCGTGCTGGCCTTGCTCGGTTACCTCGCTGTTCGTCCGTTCCTCCCCAAGAAGAAGCAGCAAAAGGACAGCTTGATTAACCTCAAGATCCAGAAGGAAAATCCAAAAGTAGTGAATGAAATAAACATCGAAGATCTATGCCTCACTAAAGCTTACTGCAGGTGTTGGCGTTCTAAGACGGTAAGACACTTCGTGCTACTGTAGGATTAAAGATTGAAACTTGCCTATTTTTATCAGTGCTTCAGTGGTGAATTGCTACATGTTGACCTCTTGCTTTTATCTGGAGGTGGAACATGTTCCTGGTTTTTGAGAATGGCACAGTTCTTACTTTCCTCCACCGTAAACCCACCTACATGCAGAGAGAAACTGGAGAAACTTGTAAGAAACACAGTAGGGTTTTTCTAGAAACGCATACAGAGTGGCCACCTGTGAGTAGATTAAACCGAAGCAAGCCTTGTTTAATATTTGGAAATGCATTGCAACTAATTAGAAGATAACAGCTTTATTTTGCAAAAACAATGCTTTGAAAGTGGTTCATGTTAGAATGAAAGCAAGGCTGGACCTGTGTTGGTGAGGGAGGGCGTAATGCCATCTGGTCCAGAGCAGAGCAGGTGACTGGTTTGGATAGTGTTTCTCCCCCAAATCGACTAGATGCACATGGGCATTTTTCATCTACCTGCAATTTCTTTTGAATGTCCTGACTGCACTCTGGTTTTGTCCTCTCTGGACTGAATGCTTTCCCATTTTAACAAAAAAAAAATCTGCCCTGGACCTAAGAAACCCTCTCAACTATTCTCCCTTCAGAATAATCACTTCAGCAAAGTATTTCAGTTTTCCTTAAGACAGTACTTTCTGGTTGCAAATGATTAAATCTGTTAAGACCGCTTTTAGTAGTTCCACAGTAAACCTTAAACCATCTGTGTCTGCGATGGCTGCTTTGCTTGATGTTCTTTCATGGAGAAGGCTTTGTCCCTAACTTTGTGTCTAAGAAAAGCAATTTTAGGACCTCACAAACTTAGTTGCCTCTTAGCAGTGTTTTGTTTCCTTAGTGACATGTGTCCTGCATTTGACAGGAGACAGGGAGTTTGATGTTGAAACAGGACAAAGTAGGAGGAACTCACAACATTATCCAAGTGCTCTTTGCATAGGAAGAAGTACAGAAATCGCCACGCAACTGCTGTATAGAGTTACACTAATTCGTCATGTATGTTTTCTTCCAGTTCCCTGTCTGTGATGGCTCCCACAACAAGCACAATGAATTAACAGGAGATAATGTAGGCCCACTAATACTCAAGAAGAAAGAAGTATAGCGGATGCTTAATCCACTAGATCATGACTGATAAAAAGTCTTATACTATTTTAGTTGCAATGGACAGCATTTTACTATGTGATGGGTATGAATTAGTCCAATGATTGCTATAGATTTCTTTTTGAAATAAACTGCACTTAGACAGTGACAGATTTAGCACTGTTTTGATACTTCATTCTGAGAAGAATTATGTCTGCTTTGTAAAACTGTAAAGTAATAATGTCTATAAATAAGTTTATTTCAACAATAAAATTACTTCCTACAATTAAGCCTTTTTTCTATGAATATGCAGTTATAAAACTGTCACTATTTCCAAGTGACAGAAGCGCACCTTTCTGTTGATCTTTTTCTGCCTAGAAGCCATGTTTTGTTCTGCTTTTCAGGAACAGATCTAAGTGTGCTTAAGCAGGGAAAAAAGATAAAAAAAGTCATCCTTTGTGAATATACCTAAGCCTATCACTGAGGGCAGGCAGCGTAGCATGTCAAGTTACGCTGGGTGAAGATCTGGCCCATGCAATGCCTAACTGGGCAGTCTGTTAGACCCATGCAGAACAGCCTGGCTCAGACAAACCCCACACAGCTGGAGAATCTCATACTGTGCCCTAGGTGGAGTGCTGCAGTTCCAAACCCTATAAACTAAACTACTGAGCAGGTCAGCTACCAACATTATCCCTTTATTTCGGTCCCCTGTGTTGATCGTGCATGAGTTATTGGAGAGAAACACAAATTTGCTCCTTGCAAGTTCACTTGCCTTGTAGCTGCTACTTTCTGTATCAGGGACTTTCATGGGAGGAATTGGTTAACATGACAGGACTAGAAAAGCAGAGCTGAGCTGTATTCTTGGCTTGTTACCCATTCAGAATGGTTATGTGGGTGTGGCAGAACCTTGCTGTGGTACGGCTTAATTTTAGATGCAGGTAAATAATTGCTACTTACCTAACTGTTAGACTTCTAATTAATTCTCCTAAAGTACTTTTAGTCTTGAAAGAAACTGTATCCATCAGTATAAAAAACTTAATGCATGCTACAATTTTAGACAATTGTACTACGCTGGATTTGAACTGCTTCTTAATGGCGTTTCATTTGACCCAGTGTTAGGCAGGTGGGAAGCCCCAGAGCCGTGTGCCAGGGCCAAAGCTGATCATGGCAGTGCTGAAACAGCAAGTCAGGAAGCAGTTCTCACATAACTGCTCTCACGGTAGCGGTAGAACTAAGGTAGATCATTCCTCCTGCATTTGTAACAGTTGTAGTTCTAGGTACCTAAACATCTTGCCCTACAGCAAAAGAGGGCAGATTAGGATGTGATTGTATGTGAAATACCTGCTTTTATAAAGTGTGTAACACAACCATGGTGCAGTCTTTAATGTTTAAATGTTTCATGGTGCTCTTACCTTGATGGCTGAGCAAACCATAAACATTGTATTAGGGTATAACACTTAGTAACATTATGGGTTTTCCTCTGTTAAAAGTGTCTTATGCTCAGCCTTCACATACAGATGCAATATATTGAACACCAAGCTCCAACTCTTGGGTTTGGTGAAGAAATTACCACGTGAAATGCAATTTTTTTTTTTTAAGGCTTCAAAATCGAGCCTATTGTAGCAGCTATTGTTATATACAAGTGTGTATGTGCTCCCAGCCTTTAGCAGCATACTTGTGCATTCAATTTGTTCAATTTCCTCCTAAGTCTGAGAAGTAAACTATGTACATCAACCCTGTTTTCACTTCCATTGCTCTATTCAGACAAACCCTGTTAGAGTAAGTAATACAGCATAATTGGTTTTGTTTCTCCCGCAAAGCTCCTCTAAAAGGAGAACAACAGTGTAACGTTTAACCTCCTGACTCAATTTAACCTCCTGACTCAATCTCTAGCATGGCTTGACCATGTAACTGATTTTTTTTCTCCCTGCTTGCTGTTAGATGAGATCACTGCTAAACTATCTACAAATGTGGCTATGGAACAAATGGGTGTTTTTTTGTTTGGTTTTGCTTATGTCTGTAGGGGGATGGAACGCATTTGTGGTATGGCCTGCAGTCGCGGCAGACAGTCACAGTTCCCTTGTAGAAAGGACAGTTTAGTAATTTCCACAAGATAATAATAAAATGAAAATCACAAGCAAGATAAATGACCGTTTCCTTGCATTCCAAAATCCGTCAAGGTAATACTGTCTCTCATGGCCACAGAATTTTTGTAGAAAATCTCAAAAGAATTTACTAATCGGTTCAAATTCTCTCCCTAAAGTCTATGGGGCCAGACAGCTAAGAACTGACATGTCTGCAGAGCCCTGTATCCCACCAGCGATCGAGAGAGTTGAACTTATTACCTGCTAGGATGTGCTTGGTCTCGACTTGCTACTGGATGACTTTTCTAACATCATTTGGAAGCTAATCTGCCCCTAATGCTTATAAAGGCCAGGACTGAGGCAGCAGACCAAGCCTTCAGAGTCTTGATGGAAAAATCAAGGGAAGCTGAACTTGGCAGGGCATGACATGCCTTTACACTCTATGGGAACAGTAACGTTTACCTTTTTTGATTATGAATTTAAAGAATAGTTATGATAGACTACAAATAAACTGGTAAAGGAAATACATTTAGAGAAAGGTGTCTGACTTGTGGCAACTACTAGACAAAGTAAATGTAAGTGAAGTACCGCTGGCATAAAATTTGATCTCTTGCAGTCCGTTTATTTAAAAAGCAAAATGCAAAAACTCCATTCGCTGTTTTGCAGCTATATTACACAATGAGTGTTTCAGTTAATTTTAGATTTCAGTCTAAATCCCTTAAAACACTCAGTTTGGCTGAAAAAGGGAGAGAAAGCAGTGATTATAATTACATTACCACTGCATCCCCTGGCCTGCGCGACCCCCTGCTTCCAGATGGCTGGTTTCTGTCTTCTCCCATATGCTGCCTGCTGTAACTCTGCCCGCTGCTCGCCTCCAGGAGCGCGCTGTGCTGTCAGACCCTTCTGCTGCAGAAGTTCTTGTGAACCTTCTGGAACTGTGCACACACTGTGCTCAGTACTCCCCACATAACACCTGTGATTATGTCTGCGTGACAGCGGGACTCCTCTGGTTATAGTTTACTGCTCGTTGTGCTCTAATTTTATTTCCTGCAAAGCAGAGACTGGCATGGCATAAAGATTTTATTGGCTTGAATTTGTGCATTATTCAGGAACGATTTCATGGCATTTTGTTTATCAAACTCTGAGAAAAAGTGAAATGGTATCTCAAAGTTAAGTGCTATTTAAAAATCAGCTGAAATTGTCACCATACTCATTAAAAAAACCCAACAGTCTCATAGGTTGTTAGCCCTAATACAACATTTATTTTCAAGACAAGATGCATGTGTTTTGTACCTTTCTGGAAGGCAAGGACAGGAGCACTATAAAGCACTAGTGCTTTTCATTTTACACCTGCCGGTCTACATAATAGCTTCAACCTGATTCTTCCTGAATATTTAATAAAAGCTGGGAGAAAGGTGTCTTGTGAGAAACATCCACATATGGTGGCAAGGCAAGGAAAACTGATCCAATTTCATTTAGATTAGGGAACAAGATGACACTCTTCATTGGTATAGCTAGTCCAGCACTCAGAACGGTGGGAGTGATCTAATGAATAAATTGAGAATGCACTGAGGTTAAGGGAACACGATAAATCCAATTTATGAGATGCTGTTATGATGGTGAGCAAGTATTGGAGGCTGTCATGAACAGGGGCTGTTTGTCAGAGGTTTGCTTGCATACTTCAGGTTGTGTTCAAATTTACAGGGCTATAATCCTTATACATCACACTTCGGTTTCTGAACAGACTCCAGATTTGGCGTAGTGACCCTCCCTGCAGGAAGATTATACTTTCTATAGAACTTCAGGAAAAAAAAAAAAAAAGAACTGCATAAAGCTTCTACTCCTGTTAGTTCTACTCAACTAGAATTATTTTACAGACAGTCACTGATGAACTGACCACCATATTCCCTCATCGATTAGGTGTACAGACATTACAGTTTCCAAACACAGTAAACTCCTATTAAAACTAGCCCTATTTAAGTAAGACAGTGCCTCCGTTAGCCATGCAACGAAAGCAGAGCAGGCACAGACGTCAGTGGCTGACACAGTGACCACCGGGCTCAGCACCCTAACCATTCATCTGTGCGCAATTTGAAAGCATCTTCTGCTCTGGGTGGAGGACAAACATGAACTGAACTGAAGATTGTACGTTTCCCAAGGAGGCGGAGAGAACAGCAGTGTGTATAGTAAGAAAAATGCCGATGTACTTGACAACAGTTAGGGGAAAACTTACCAAAGAATCTCCTGGTATTTTTATCACTGTTGGAATTGCAGGCTATGAACATTAACTATTTCTCAGGAAGCTTGCTTTTTGGCTCGGAGAAGGCAGATGTACAAAGGCGCACATACCGAGAGCTGTAATTGATCTGTATACAGAGGCATACATGGACACTCTGCAAACAATACAGTTTCAGATAGTTTTAAAGATATTTTTGTGTTGCATATTAGAAGTGTAAAAGCTATAATAGAATTGATTAAATCTTACCTACTAATGCCAAAAATATTTAGACACATCAAATATATTCTACAGAGTATCCTGTAAAACAAGTTCAGTGACCTGTAGTGTAGAAATCTGCAAGGAGGCATTGTCCACCTTGATTATAGGCACAATCTACCATCCTTACTAAAAATAACAAAATAAAACTTCCAGTTTCTGAGGATGCTGTAGTGACTCTGTGCCTCAGATTGGAGCTGGGAATGACCTTCTCGGAGCCAGTTACTTGTACAAAACGGAGCAGAGTAAGAAAGATGTGCTGCTGTCTGTCACAAGTCAATACTAAACCCTAACTGATACCAAAGCTAAAGGCAAGAGCAGGATTTTGATCAACAGCAGAGGTTTACTTCTGACTTTAGGACAGTCAAGGAGAAGGGAAAGGAAAGTCTTCTGGGAACAGGAAGATCAAATGTGACCTATATTGCAACTGACTGCGGGAGGTGTCTATATTAAATTCAATGAAGAAAACCACATCTGAGCTTTTTGCTCCCCCTGGTGAAATGTTTTGGCAAGATATTCGACACAAGAGTTGCCAGTCATTACCACAACCCACAGCTGCACACAACTTGTGTTTCTGGAAAGACCCACAGGACCTGTGGGTACGTGCTGAGGGTGCTAGCGCTGTGTCCTGAACACTGCTTCCTTGTGACACCTGCCTTCACACAGCTGCCTTTCTGAAGGTAGGTGAGGTGAGGCTCCTTTTGCTTTGTACCATCCCTCTCAGCATTGCATTTTCAAAGCTCTTCCTTTAAAATCCATTACTTTTCTGTGTCAATCAGAGGTAAAAAGTGCCCTGCCAAATCTAAGAGGACTCCACTCTCCATAGTCAATCCAGCCACTTTAACTGGCTATATTTTTAGCAAATACTTGGTTTGCTTTGCTGCAGTCATCCAAATGCAGATGTGAGAAGGACCTGATCATGGCATTTTCTCCACCAGATGAATATTAACCTACGACAAAGCAAAGGAGATCCCAGCTGGCCCATGAATCTTGATTCAAGAGGTCTGCTACTATTGCCGAGTTCCCCAAAAGGGGATGATGAAGAAAGGGATGACTCATTGCCATCTTGGCCTTGCCCTGCCAGCAAACCCCACCGGAGAGGAGCTCTCCCCTCTGTCCTACAGTGGCCAGCACCAGAATGTAGCCACTCTCAGTGGCCAAAGAGCTGTATTTCCCTTGACATCATCTTGTGCAAAGGCTGAGGTACACAGGTGAAAAAGCAGCCATCCCAATTCCATACATCTCTTTCCCAGTCCTTATAGCCTCCCTACAGCCCTCATCCTATTTTCAAGCTGCCCTTTTTTTCTACCAGCACCAGCAACACCTGTATTACCAGAGTGCCTGATGGACCCAACCGTCTCTTTCAGCACACTTGCTGTTTCTTGCTACGACCAAAGCTGACAGTCCCTTGAAGGCACGAAGGAGTGCATGAGCCGTGAGGAAGAACAGCAATAGGGGAAGGCAAGTTTTAGAACCCAGATGAGGAAGGAGAGGGAATCGCCAACCCATGGCAGGACTCATTTGCTGTGTGTCAGCAGTCTCCAATTCAGAACTTACATTGCTAGAGCTGTTGAACTTGTCATCTCACAGCCCAATTTCAACCATCAAGAAGTTATTCATATTAGTCTCCATTTTCTTCTGTTTATATTCCACCTCATGACTCCACTCCATGCCTGAACAATTCTGATCCTCTCCCTGGCCTCACGCCCACACATTTCAAGTAACTGTTGACTGCTAACTGCTCAGTGACTCACTGCCTGGCCAGCCTATTCACTGAATGTTCAGCTATTTAATCTCTTAAGGCACCATCAACACATAAAAATATTTTATAAAACTGCACCAGGCCTGCTTTTAAAATGGCAGACATAACTGATACTTGTTTTGGTTTCCTCCAGAAACATTACAGACACGCTGTGTTTACTCAACAGAAGTGTAAGAGCTGAAGGACCGTATTCCTGTAGTTGTCTGTCTTACGAAGGTTCACAGGCCTCTGCTTCTTCTCCAGCCTCAACACCTTCCTCATCCTCTTTGCTATTTGTCTGAGCCTTCTGCAAAAGTCTGGGCCCTGCCAAGCCAATAACCAGGGCTCCAATTGGAGCAGTGATCAAGATAGCCAAGAAAGCTACTGTCAGTACATCCATTCCATACTTTTCCAGTTGCTCATCGTGATGACTTCTTGCTGTGTCCAGGGCAAGGGAACCTATTGCAGCCTGCAGGAAAGAAAACATTGCTGAGATGGATCAAGTAACCTTTCGCACTGAAAGAGGAACAAAAGCGACTAATCAACACTTAACATAATTTTGACATTTTTAGTACATTCAACCCATTCATTTCTAGGCAGTACATAGAAAAGTAAATGTTATATTACACCTACAAGAACAATTTTCACTTGGCTACATTTCGAATTTCCTAAGCTCATGAGTTTATCTGGGTGGTTCCCTCCTGTGAAGAGCATTGCCCAGCTGCCATTTTATCCACATTTTTGGACAACGTGTGATTAATTAAATGGGCCAGTATATTGCATATTGCAGCTGTTAAAGTGCCACACCTTGAGAATGCATTCTGAAAGCAGCTTCTGAAAATTTAGTTCACAAATCTTGCAATAATCCTTGCCTGTTCTGATTAACTTTTGTTTGCAAGTAATCATGCTATCGAGGTGAAGTCTAAATGACTTAACGATCACTGAAATAAAGGGAGCAGGAATGCAGCCAGCTTGAGGCTTCCCTAGCAGTATGGGTGTCAGACTACCCCTTACTAAAATGAGTACAAACTGAAAACCTGTTCTGAGCCTCTGGTGTGACTGTCCCTACAGACACTTCCATGTGGTGTAAGAGTGAAACACTTTTACCTTTGTTTTGAAAGTTCTCAGAATCTGTATGTAAAGGCACAATAACCTGCAACAGCTGAGAAACAGTTAAACTTCCTATGATATATGTACAATTCTCTGGCATTATTAAGAGTACAACCCAGGATGCAAGCAATGCACTTTCACATAGAAAGCTCTCCATGCACTTTTCAAGTAGACTTAGGGCAGTTTAGAACATGAACTGTCCATATACTACACTCTGCTGTTACTGAGCCTGATCCTCCCCCTCTTTACTGCTGTGCTAGTTACGATGAGCTTTGCTAAGGAGAATAGATTTAGCCTGGAATGAAAGTGAAGTTTACCTGGACAGTGGCTTTGGGAATCCATGCCAATGAGACAAATACTTTCTCCTTGAAATTAAACCCAGCAAAACACACCATCAGGAACGTTGCTGTGATTCGCACAACTAGGGCAATGCCTAATGTAGCAACACAGAGCCCTGCAACAAAGACAAACACTTCTCAGGACTTTTGTACATAGGTGCCTGAGGGGAATAAGCCTCCTAAAACTGTAGCTTTACAATGGGGTTGGTATTTTGGTTTCTTTTTTTGTGCTCAGCCATAGTCTGCTTTGCTTTAGATTTCTTTATAGAGATTCTTTGGAAGCTAGTAATGAAAGCTGGATAATTAGTGAATGATCTTACCAACAGTTTCAGGCCTAAGAGATGTAACAGATACTTCTGCTCCAATTAAACCAAAAAGAAAAGGTTGAAAGATATTCCATGCAACTGCGACAATTTTTTCTACTTCCCTCTGCAATCAAAACAAAAGTAATCTGTAAATTCACAAAAATATGGCCAAGTTGATGCAACATTTAATTAATCAAAGGACAAATTGAAAACGTATCATAAAGATTGTCCAGAATTGCTCCTCCTTCTTTGACCTAATACTAAAAGATTCAAAATCAGTTGCGCACCTTTCAAAGGTCAGAGTGTGTCTACATCTGCTTGTCAATAAATGCTTGCTATCTCAGGAAGAGAAATAAAAATCACTGATGTTTGAACAGTAACAGCAGTTTGCAGGCAAGAGGAAGAAAATAAAGCATAGTTGATTTTCAGTATTTAGGAGGACGTAATTTGAACAGTTTTGTCATGAAGTTTCTGAGCCTTTGGGAACTGCATGGTTAACTGTGTTGTGCCGTTTGTATCTGAGCAGTGTCAGACCCTCAAAAGTTTCAGTCATGGCCTAACTCCACTCATGCTGCACTCAAGTCAGAGGCCTCTTTCCATGTGAGCAGGAGCAAAGTTAGACTGAGCAAGTCTGAAATCCCATGCTAGCAAAAAGTGTTGAACTTTCCAGTGGGATGTACTGTATAAGCGCAAAGCCATGTTTTCTCCTTGTGTTTACACCTAACAATTTTCCTAATACAACTGCTGCCAGGATAAACAGGAATCTTCCACCCCACTTATGTGCAGAGGTACACGTAGCATATCTAATAGGACTTTGTTTTTAATTAGGTTAGTTCTGCAATAGCAAATGAACCTTCAGGCTGCTGTGTATGGAAAATATAAGTGCAGTGCTCTGTCACCTAATAATCAATCCAGGGCCTAGACATGTCCTGTCCTTGGTGTTCTCTCCGGGACTGATCCTGCAACATCTCTTGCTCTTCAGTCAATAGAATGGTAAATGACTGCGATGCAAAAACTTCTATAATCTTACAGAAAGCAAGGTGAAAATATATAGACCTCTAAATATTTTTCTTTATTTGCCTCATTTCTCCCTGTTATCTCACCCTTTTCTTTTTTGGCGAAAAAAAAATCCTCTCTACAGATGTTAGCATTATTTCAGTATGTTTACTGCCTGCCTAACTGTTCCAGCAATAGGTACAATGCTCCTTGTTCTCTGTGGTCAGTGCTTGCCAAGAGACTTCCACCAGGGACAGTAGGAGGCAGTGGCCTGAGAAGCTCAGCAGGAAAACCTTGGTAATAATATATTGAGTATACAGTATGCAGACATTGACTCTATCTGATAAAAGGGAGCTAAGGAATTTGACAGTATTTGTATTTCCAGGCAAATCCACATGATTTGTATTTCCAGGCAAATCCACATGCCTTTAAGCAATATAACTTCAACTNCTTTTAAGGTCCTTCCTTCTGAAATGGTTTAAAAGCTTTTCAATAGAGAGCTTTATCAGTTGTAATGTCCTTAAGTAGTTAAGTCCCAAGATGAGTTTTTCTTCTTTTAAAATTAGACAACAATGTAATACTTTAAATAGAAACCATGGCCTCTTTTTCATTGTTTTAACAAACCATGAGATCTTACTGAAGTCAGGGTCTAGATGGGGATAATAATGTGGACTCTGCTATATCTGATTCCCTTTCCTTTCTCTTCTTCTCCCCTTCTCCTACTGCATGTCACAAGGCTACAGCTGTGGAGAGAAAGATGCCCTCAAAACATTCAGTGTAGATGGTATCAAGCAAAAGAGGCAGTGAGACATGCCAAGGTACAGAAACGCAGTAGGGCAGCAACAGTTAGAGGAAGCAGGCTTAGCAGTTAAGAGAAAGTGAGTAAAAAGCAGTCTTTTGTATGGTTTTTGTATGGCCTTATGTCACCATTTATTGTGGCCACCTGCTCTCTAATTTATCCAGAATACACTGGCTGGGATTTGGGAAAGATGAGAGAGGGTGGTTAATTACTGTTTTTCATTTCACCCCCCAAAACCACAGGGAACAAAACCTCAGGGTATTCAGGCC
>VZTV01012782.1:0-10124 GCA_013400875.1 Anhinga rufa | reverse complement strand
TGCCTCCACGATCATTAGACATCCCCGAGGAAATCACAAAACTTTCCTGCAGATTATGGTCTACTTAGGGAGAAGAGATACTTTAGCAGCTATTAAGCTGCTGCTTGCAGCTGCAGAGATGGACAGAGGGACATGAAATTTCCTCCTTTCTTATCTGGAAGAAGAAATACAAGCCTGCTGTGATAATGGTGACATCTTTATCTTAAGGGCTCAAGAAGTTACGTGCTATAGGCACTAACCTGCAGCCAGACCAGCGGACATCTAAAATAAACATAACTTTAAAGATTAAGTTCTCTTTCACCAACTACATTTTTGTCTATGTTGGATATATAAAGCTAACAGGTTAATAGAAGTTTGTCTCCACTGAAGATGGGTGTTTACAGGGGTCTTCTCATCTGGAATCCAGAGCCCTGCCATGCACGCACACCATACATCAGAAAATAACCGAACACTCTTGTCAAGTCACACATAAAGAGAACAAAACTTTGGCCAGGATGTTCTCTAAAGTGAAAGAGGAAGCTAAAGCAACACAAAACAATTGCTTTTTTCAGGACAGGTTGTTTTTTGTTTGGGGTGGGTTTGTTGGGGTTTTTGGCTGGTTTCTAAAATCATCCTCCCTAAAAAGCTGTTAAACTTAATGTGCTTGCACTGCCCTAGAAAACAACAAAAAACCCCAAACAGCCCCCTCCCCCCCAATCAAAAAAGCACAGCCAACATTAACCCATTCTCTCTAGCTGCTACTTCAGCTACAAACTGGTGTTACTTCTTTACACTTGGGCTCTCCCTTCCTTTAAAAAGAGGGGAACGGGGAGAAAGGGAATAATGATAAATGTATTAGTGTTGTAATTAGAAGGCTTAGAAACCCATGATCACTTCTGTATAGATCACTATTGTACAGTACACAGAAGTAGCCTTAACACTTCCAAGAATTCCCAAAAGAAATCTGAAACGCAAGAAAATGATTTTTTTTTGCAATTTAATATATTGTTTCCAAGCCTCCTAACATTTAAGGGTTTAAGCTAAAAATACCTCCAGAAGCAAATTAAGGAAATATGTGCTGTCTAAACACTCCACCCAAAACATACTCCCTCTCCAGACTAAACGGACAACAACCAGCCAGCTTACTTGCATCTTCATAACCAGGACTCTCAGCACAGATTTCTTCAGAAATACAGGATTCCACATTCCCTCCCCAGTAATAAAGAGCACATCATTAAGTAAATGCTTATTCAGCTTGAGTCAAATAAACTGAACTAGCAAAGGAGATAGACTTGTTTTGAAATGTATTTCTCATTTTGCTGCACAAGAGTAAGAAGGGGATGACTTTTCGACATGCAATGTCTGGTCACCTTATGGAAAAAGGTTTAGCTGAAAACTAAGGAGCACACTGAGAACTGAATTAGATGTGATTCCAGATGCATGCACAGCTTCTGCCTTTGTTCTGACAGAAACTACGTGGCCACTTGCCAAAAATAAAGATATAAAATAACAATAGACAAACTCAAAAGCACTATGTGCTATCTAACAGTCAGTGCATGTCAAACATTCCTCCACAGTGCTGTAGCAGGACCTGTTTCAATGGTAAGGAAACATCAGAAGCGACTGTTTCCTCTTCATCAGCCAATTCTGCTGTAATGTGGGAAATTCAGAGAGCCTAAAGCTGCAGTGTGCTTCTTCACTGCTGTCGCCTATGTTTAACCCCCATGCCTTCTGAAGGGCATGGCCAGCTCTGTGCTGGAGCGCCTGGAGGTACAGAACAGGCTGAGCACGCACTGCAGTGGGAAGGCGTGCCTGAGAACAGAAGGGAATCCATTTTCCCCATAAATGGAGTTATAGGAGAAAT
Organism: Anhinga rufa; assembly: GCA_013400875.1. Taxonomy (NCBI): domain Eukaryota; kingdom Metazoa; phylum Chordata; class Aves; order Suliformes; family Anhingidae; genus Anhinga; species Anhinga rufa. The sequence goes on along the minus strand of VZTV01012782.1, from coordinate 8,281 downwards.
GGCACAGATAGGTCAGCTGAAATACTGCCAGAAGATAGTTCCTGCCTGCCGACTGCCATTAATTTTCATTTTACAGCAAAGGCTATCTAAAACCATCTGGTATTACTGAGATACCCAGAGATTTAAATAGTCTGAGTACAGAAGATGATATAAATATGATTGAGATAATCCACTGCATGCTGCTTTCAAGATTTCAAGATCAAGTCCTCAAGAACAAAGAATTTTAAATGATTACAGCTAAGTGAGAATTAGTGAAAGAACTCCCCATTTCAGTTCAGACTGGAATCTAGTGTCGAAAGTTGGACATCTTTACATTAAGGAGCCATGTGTAGAAGCTTACTATCATCTTAAAAACACAAATGGTCCAATTCAAGTGTCAAAAAAGTTTGTTCACACACACAGGAGAAACACAGTACTTGCTATGAAATAGTTTAAAGCTGGCTTATCAGAAGGGTTTATTACCAAGTTTATTGAACATGACTGAGAATCAAAGTCCAAAAAAATCCTGTTTCTCCTTCCAATTAATTTAAAACCGCCAGCAATTGTTGAAGTCCTGCTTTGTTGCAATTTTAGAATACTAATTTCAGAATTTGTATTCCTGAAAACAGCAGATTTCACAGACCATCAGACAACAAAACATCTCCTCACATGGGATGCTATGAAAAAAATAGTCATGGACACAAACAGATGATGCATGTAGAGGCAGATGAGCAGTTTAGTCTGCAGGCTGACAAAAATGCAATTTATTTTGTCAGCTATGGTTTCTCTTATGTGGTAAGATACAGATAAATTTGTTAACAAGTTTGTTCCTACGTGGAACAAACTGTGCCACAGTTTACAGCACTGGTAACAAAATAATGTTGTTATGAATGGAGGATTAACTTTTTAATAGTTAAAAAGTGTTATGTCACAGAACTCAAGATTATTGTTGACGGTTACAGGAAAAACAAAGATAAGCCCTAAGAATTAAAACATAAGACAGAGCAGTAGTTTTTAAAGCTTGCCTATACTTGTTTTTAATGAGCATAGATTATTTTAAGTTGAAAGGGCTCTCTGGAAGTCACCTAGTTGCCCACAAAGAGCAGGTCCAACGAAATCAGATTTGCTCAGGGCCCTGTCCAGATGCAGATTCAACAGCCTATTACAACATTGGCCCACCCACACAGAGTAAAGATGATCTGTATGTCTAATAATGATTTCTCATGTTGCAGCTTCTGCCCACTTTCTCATATTATCACTGTCCAGTGACTAGAGTCCAATTCTGCCTTTTCTATGCCCTCCCACTAAGCAGCTGGGCACAAATGATACAAAGAGTATCCTGACAGAGTTCCACTGGAAGTCTTTAATAGTTACCATTTAATAGTCATCACACCCAGCACAAACATAGCCCTCAAATAAAGCTAGCTGCTCTGACCTTCCTGTCCTTTTGCAAAGGAGCCCCTGGGGTGCAGCACTAAGAAGGTGGTAAAAGAGGAACCCATAACAAAACACAGAAGCTCCACTTGGCATTTCTAGGTCTCCCTCTCACAAGGTTTCTTTTACCTCCTGTCCCACCAAAAGACCTGAGCTAACTCGGGTCTTGGCTCCTTTTCCTTCCTCCCCCCGAGGGGACTCCTGTACCACCAGACAGGTGAACTGCATTAATCTTTCACCTTGCCACAGGCAGTAAGACACAATATCAGTACTTAGTCTCTGCAGAAGATCGGAAGTCCTTCCACTGTGCGAGACCTCTCCAGAATTCAAAAGGTTGTGGCTATACAGTGAGGAAGTCGTCACTAGGAGGCTGTGATAATTAACAGTGAGTCCCAGACTAGTCTTAAATCCTCTTCTCTGTCCTTTTTGCAGATCTTTCTCCTGTGTCCTTGAGTGCTCCAAGGGCAGAAGTGAAGAGACCCATGCTAAAGCTATTCTTGACGATTACCTAACTATCGATCCATTTGATGTAGCCCCTGAGACATCCAAGTGATATTGTTTCCCATCTCCAGTGTAGGTTTGATAAAAAACACCTGTATAGCAGAACAGAACTGATTTCTAGCATATCCTAATGTACCTTAGGAATTTTCAAAGAAGCCAAGTATTCAAAAAAAAACCCCAAAAAGTGAGAACATGACACATCAGAAATCTCATGTGCTGTGCATGCTTTATTGCCGAGATCTGATATTGTATTGCTACTTTCTGTACCAGCAGAAGTTGTCTCTAGTAGGGAAGCACAACAAACCAGAAATTAAAATAGGTTACAGCATTTAAACTTTAAAAACAGAAGAGCTATGTTATTTCTTATGATGCCAGAATAAACAAACGCAAAAGATATAGGAGCATTGTCCAGATATAATCATAATATTTCTACAGACACTGTATGAGAAGAGAGAAAAAAGTTTCATCTGTAGTGAAGGGCAGTATCCCATGGACCACTCTATATTTGTTATTATTTAACATGTCTATTAAAATTGATGGCAAGTCTGTCCTAGCTTTTTTTTTTCCTTAAATCTAAATGCATATTTAAAAGTTGACTGGGATTCAGATTGTAGAAGCTCGGATAAGGAAGTCCATTTGCACAGAAAGAAGGACGCCAAAAAGTGGTTGCATCCAAGAAAAATATTTGAAAGATGATCTGGGCAGGATGGGCAGAAGAATAAATCAAGGAGCTGCAGCAGCCTATGATAATATACAAGTACCAAGAATTTATTTTATTGTGAAGTCTTCAACTAAATATCAAACAGCTTAGAATATAAATATTTAAGACACTGTTACACAGTCTACTGTCAAAAACCTAACAGCTATTAGATCTCTCCTGGACAGAAAGCAAGTGGCATTTATTCACAAAGTCCAGTATCACGCTAGATAAGTTTGTTTGAATGCAGCTGACACGCACTGTAACAGTCTATAAACCTCCAACCCAGCACTATCCATCACCCAGTGCTGCAGAGACATTTTCACAATATTTGCATATTTTATTTTGACATCAGCACTCTTGCCCAGTTGCTTCTTCCAATATTAGGTTTTCAGAAGCAGACATGGAAATCTACATTTTCACTTATTAGGATCTTTAGTCATGCAGGGAAGTGCATGCTTTTTTTCAGCCAGTGCTTTCAGAAGCTGCAGCTAGACAACCTCAGACTGAAAACAAGGTACAAAAGGGAGGGTTAGGCAGACTTCAAAAAACAAAAGTCCAGAAACACATGTACAGCAGTGGCAGAGCAGAGTTACACCTAATGTAATCTGAAATTGTCCAGACAGGAGCCTACTTGCTCCCTTGACCCTATTAAATCTCACCAAGTCTAAGACCCTAGATAACAGGCATGACAAGCTCTCATCTTCACAGCCCTACTCTTCCTGCAGGTCTCCAGCACCTAGAACCTCAACAACTTTTCATGTGAGTGGAAAGTATTATTAGGTTGTTGGGTTTTTTTAACATATACATCACATATAACCCAAATATATATGTGTGTGTATATAAATATACACATGCACACCCCAAACATGCATATCTATTTTTAATCAGATTATAAAAATATAATTAACTACAGCACAATATATTTACATCCACCCCATTACATCTGTAAACTCTGCATTTGCTAGGAAGAAGCGATTCATTTGCAATAAGTGTTCCATATACTTCCTTGAGGTAGAAGAAATGTGATTTAAGCAACTTTTACCAATAAAACATCATTCACAATTGCTACTCACCTTTATTATTTTACTTAGAGGAAAGGAAAAATATTTCTTTCTCCAGGAACACTTGCAGAAACAGGTTTTTGTGCCTTTTATGACAGAATACTTTTAAGTTAAAGTTAGCTAGTTTTCCATCTCACTGTTTAATACTTGGCTTAGGATTATCCATATCAAAGAAAGTTTCACCTGATCTTAGAAGTCATGCAGCCCTGCATCCAAGGGGTTTCTTGGCTTGCTAGTCAGGCATTTCATGATATTTTATGGTCAAATGCCTAGGGAGTACTTTCACTGGGGTGGGGGGAAGAATTGAAAAAAGTTTAATTTAGCCTTGCCATCTTTGCCAAGCTGATATCCAGGAATGATGAACAAAAAGTAACTAGGGGTGTGCTTTCAGACATGTGTTCCAGAAAAGAATTCACATCAATATTTTGAGGGGGAAAATCCCACCACAACTTGTGCAGGAAGCAGTTATTCAGTTTCCTTGTTAACGACACTGAAGTAATTCCTCTCACTTCTCTGCACTTGTTTTCATATTTCTCCTTGCAAGCAAAACTCAGCCATGAATAAATTTGCATTTCCTTGATCTTACTATACATAAGGAACTGCAAAAAAGGTCTACTATTGTGGGTTTCCATGGCAGCAACACCAAAACAAACAGTGACATCAACAGGAAGCACAGCCCAGCAGATATTACTAAATCATGCTTTGCAAAACATTAAAAAGTTGACTTTGCTCCTATACATACTTTATTCACCTTTTGTTTATCAAAGAGCATTACAGTTGTTGACTTAATGATGTCTAAAGCACTCTATGTTTGGTTTTCCACCATAACAGAGCAGCCTCACACCCACAGAAAAAAAACTACACAGACGTGCTGAATGTGGAACCTCTTCCCCCAAAAAGCTCCTCTGCCTCTTCGCCATTGCAATCACAAAGTTCCTTTCATAAAGCAAGTATTATACTGTGAAAGCTTATGCAGAGCAGACTTGCTGCCAGATTCTTACTTTCTCTACTGAAGCATGAGACCATGCTGCCAGCAAGATTGCAAAGCAGGACCGTGACCTCCTGATTCATTTTACCAAGTTCAGGGAGGTGACAGACAGGGCAGGAATCCAGACTAGCAGAACTTTGTTCTAACAGGGTCTTCAACAAAAAGCACTAAATCTTCATTTTTCCTATACCCTCAAAGCAAGGTTTGAGAACACAGCATACATTGTATTTGGGAGAAATAGTGGTCTGTTTGTACAAGTACTTTTCAAGCTGGAGCTACTGTTTTTAGGCTTCAGCTCTGTTGTGCAATTTCTTTTTACATACAAAGCTATCTTCATGATCCTCAAGCACAACAGCAAATCCAATTCCTCCTAAAAAAAAAAAGGAGAAAACTGTACAGACAGCCTTAAACTCCCCATCCCCTTTAAAGGGAGGATATAACCAGACAGTAAGGAATTGGGACTTAAGATTTATATTATAGCTAAAAAGACTGCTTTGCAATTATATTTTCCCACGCTATTCACTGTCAGATATATGCCAGTGTTATTTTTTGTCTTTAAGAAGCATGGTGACCTGACTACAGACAAGTTACACGTTATTTCACACATATGTACATGTCCAGCATACGTTCTCGGTACTGAAAATTCAACACGAAGTTTATGTTTCTTGCAGACTGCAGTTTTCTCTTACAAGACAGCAAATATAAGCTATTTACTGCTAAAAGGATAGGTTTGAAATTGTGGCAAGTAGGGCAGTAGCTCTTCGTGCTGAAGGACAGGTAGGCTGTTTCAGCCCTAGTGGGCTTGTGCTGGAGGGGAAGAAATTCCTATCACATGAACTGTGCTAGAATTATCCCCCCCCACCNCCTTTCCTGAGACAGTTCAGAAATGTCTTTACTCTCCATACATACCCAGATATTAATGCACTATTCACATATGTGCATTTTTTTTCTCCAGTACAGTATCAGCCCCTTGAAAGCCAACAGCGGGTTTCCAAAGAGACAATACAGAAGTTCACAGCTGCAGAACTACTGACACTTGGAGAAATAGTAGGTACGTCACCTTGGAAACTTCATCTCTTGACTTCTCTAGAAGCCGAAAACAGCCCAGTTACACCACCCTGTGCAGTTAGATATTAGCAGTTGTGGGTGGGGGAAGAAATTGTTCTTTTACAGTATCAGCTAGGTGTCTGAGTCTGCCACACCACACCCTGCTCCACTGGGCATTTGTTTCCCTTTGCTTTGCTGAACATCAGGGTTACAGAACAGCCAACTTCTAAACTCAGACTTTGAGTGCAGAAGAGCAGGGGAACAGCAACTTATTTGGGGACAACGTGGCAATTCCTGCTTTCTTCTGCTCAGTCTTCTTGGAACTTCCTACCCAACAGGCAGGTCAGCCACTCATTAGTTCCTGTTTACCTTCATTTGCCAGGTGGTGCACAGATACAAGTCACTACAAAATAAAAAGTTATCAGGTAGCAAGCAGATTTTGTAAAAGGACTCAAGTTATTCCAGCCCAGGGTGCAGGATATAGACAGGGGTGAAAACCATGATGTGTGGTTGTAACCCATTACTGCTGATGGACTAAAAATCTGACAGGGCCATCTCCACCCTAAAACAAGTTTCTCTTAAAGGCCAAGTGGTTTACTGGTTTTGATGAATTTGATTATTGCAGACTTCCTAGAACGTTCTTCTACCTTTCAAGAAAGGGGGAAGTTGGTAGAAAAGAGAGAAGTAACAGATAAGGAAACAAGCAGGTTGAGAATAGGAATTACAGGAAGGAGAGACTGAAGACGTGCAGCTTTTGCAGAGTTGACGTGAACTGTTATTCATTCCAGTGTACAAAACCTGCAGAAGTTTTGATTAAGTAAATATCGGTAGTCAAAAAAGAAGAAGAAAAGGATTTAGTACCGAATGCACTGGTACATAGCAAAGCTTCCCAGTTTGCCCTGCATGGACTTGTCCCAGATCCTTGCCTGTTCTCTTGGGAAATGAGCTTCACCCAAGTTATAAAGAGAAAGAAGGTGATGGGGAGATGTGAATAAGGGAGGGGAGACTGAGGAAGGACAGTAGTTTTCTGAACATACTTATAGTAGAAACAGAGAAAACGTGAAATTCTTCACATCATAAACATCTCTTAGCAGTATTAATACTAAAGCTGAACAGAATAGAAAATAGAGATTACTTTCTACAAACAGAGCTTTGCTGGTTTCTTTTGTGGCACCAGCTTCTGCATCTGTCTAAGCAGGTTCAGAAGAGTCTTCAGGAATCTTTGAAGTTGATGAAGGAGAAGCGTAAAAGATGACCAAAGTAAAATATGACAAAGTCAAACTTACAACTCACACAACTACCCAAAAATTACAGCGCAATTTAAAGCACATTTTCAGCAACTACAAGTTCACTAAAACCAAGACTCCACTCTCAGCAGAATTTTATCAGTATTTCACAGAAAAAATATTTATTTTCTCCTTAGATTAATTCTGAATAGGTATACTCTATCTTCCACAAATATGCATCTCCCCCCTCCTGGAGTTCAAAAAACTTCCAGTAAACAAGCTCCGTGACACTGCCAAGTTTAAGTTTTAGAACATGCTTAGAACATATAAGCAAATCTTCTTAAGAAGCTTGTTTTCATTACATACAAGCAGTCACACAAAGGGGACAACGCTGTGCACACTAGCTTCTGAAGACAGTGACAATACTTGGCTACACTGACAGCCTAATGTTGACTAGGGGATGAGATACGTGGTTTCTCCAAACCAGAGCCCTCATCCAGGTGACATCACCATATGGTGACATCACTTGGAGAAAGCTGTAACTCAAGGCTAACCTGCTTCAATAGGATTCAGCCTTGACTTAACATTAAGCCTTCCACCTTGCACAACTACTTCCATATCTAGGTTAGTCTCTAGCCTGCAAGCTGGAAAAGCACACAGGTATACAAAAGCACACATGCATACACTAAAACAAGTTACTACCCTTAGATATAACAGTTCAGGAATACAAACCACGTGTGTCCGTACAACATGCACTTCGAAAGACTAGCTCTGTATATATCAATGAGGGTCATGTACAGATTTGACCCATGTTCATATACAAAGCTCCTTCTGCCTTTATCAAAGAGTCTGCTAACATATAGTATAAAGTTTTTATTATAAAAAGTCATTGCTTAAGTGCTGCACTTAATTTGCAAAAGCACTAGAAGCAGATTCAGAGGTGTGTCCCACATGAAATCAGGTTTACTTATGATGTTTTAAATAGCAAGTATTAGATCTCTTTCCAACACAAGTGGATTACTTATCACTTTCTGTTACTTATCCTTTGCTGCTTGCCAGTGTGACTCCAAACTAACTAGTCAACATGCTTTAAAAAAGAACAAACCCTAAGCTTCTGTCTCAGGAGTGAAATCCATACAGACGCTAACACCACATCCGTAATGGGCTAGCCACATCAAAGGTCAGTAATCAACCTTCAGCACACCCGCGAGGAGCATTCTGGCCGCACGCAGCCGAGGCTTCGCGCACACCTGCGCGCACAGAGCGCCCACCTCGACGCAACCACCAGCTCGCAGCTGCGTGGGGGCCACGCTGCTGTGGAAGGACGGCAACGCCGGCCCGCGGC
>VZTV01012772.1:0-12830 GCA_013400875.1 Anhinga rufa | reverse complement strand
GGTCCTTTCCAGTCAAAGACTGGGGACTTGGAATGAGTCTCAGCAAGAAAAGACAGATGCATCTCAGGCCTCAGTTACACAGGGAGAGAAAGACTAATGCATTCATCTTTCAAGGTTTTTATTAATTTATTTGCCATCATAGAAAAGATATCAAGTGCTAAGATGCCTTGCCACATTTCTCAGTAGCTGTAATGGGTGTGTCACAGCATTATAAAAAATAAAAATGTTTAACCACATTGTCCACAGTTCAAACAACCTGTCCCCTGCACTTAAAAGAGCACTATAAATGCTGCAGTCACCAATACATCAGTTACCAACTTCTTACTGCTTCTGTTGAGAACTGGGAAAGAGACAGCACAATCAATATTCAACAGGTAAATTAGCTTGTGGCAGGTAAAATGACAGTACTAAGTACAAGAAAATGAAAAAGATTCTACTTCAGTTCTAAATAATTTTCTCTTATCTTTCAGAATGCCCAAAGATTTCCAATAGACAAGCAACATAGATGAACAGCTGCAATAAAAACCTAGAAGCCGCAAAGCAGAAGAAAACGAGAAAAAAACCCCCACATTTATTTCTACACATTTCCCACCTGCCATGAATCTACAAAGCACCATCAAGTACACACCTTCATAGCAAGTGCGATTAAAGCTCCTTCTGTTGGCTTCCCCATTAATGTGTTGTTTCTAATCAAAGCATCATTGCACACACAACCGGCCTGAGAGATGAGGAAGGAAAAGGGAGAAAACAGAACGCAAAGTCAATGCCATACAAAGCTCTTATGCTATGTCATCAATTAAAACTCACCTCCCTGTGCCAACATCTTACCTCAACAATTTTGCTAATGGATGGGTTGTTATAACCATGAATAACTTCACCATCAAGCATCACTTCTCCAAACCTGTTATAACCTACTCCAGTAACCTGCGAGACAAACAGCCAAAGGTAGTATGCAATGTAATGTTCACTGGGTTTATGAACTGTTTTCATCTCAGCTTTTTACTATGAACTATGTGATTCTCCTACTCAGCTTCTAATGTGGCAGGTACTAGATTAAGGAATAAAAACTCTGAGGGCGAGTGAGTTCTTCAATGAAATATATTAGAGACTGAAATTTTTTTTTAAAAAAGTAGCAATTTTATTCCTTAGCATAAATAAATGCAGTGTATGTTGTTTCATTGCAGTATTAGGCATGCTTTCTTTTTTTCTTCTTTCTTTTGCTTTCTAATTTTTTTCCTCCTATTCGCCTTTATCCTGGTTAATAATGCATACCCCCTGCAGGGGAATAGAAGTACAGAGCAGAGTCCTACTTTCATCCAGTGAGAAGAAAGGGGAAAAAAAAAAGTCATAGTTGAACAGCCTCTCAGATGAGACCTCAGAGAGGTGTTAAAAACAGTAAAATAGTATTTTTGGTGCATAAAAGCCAGGCATCCCACTAGGATCCTAAAAGTCTTCACGTCTACAGCATTAACAGCTAATATATTTTACAGCCATTTCAAGTTCTCTTTCAATTGGGAAAAAGGAGCTGATTTGACCCAGAGGTAAACAAATTGTGCTAGTAAAAAAAAGCAAATTACATTATTGGTATAGAATTTTAAGAAAATAAGTATCAGGATATATAAGCAAACAGGTAAAAAACAAGAAATAGTAAGAAAAAACTACAGTATTTATGCTTACAAAAGTCAGTAACAGGACCCTCTGTTAACTGTGATGTGAAAAAAACCCTGACCAAAAAGATCTTGAGAATTTAAGAACATGTTTAAAACACTCCCATGAAACTACATCTAGTTCCACACCTTGCTGCTTTTCCATTCCTGCTGCTTTTGCTTCTCTTTTGTGCATTTACTTCAGTCTTTGCAGCAACATCCCAACCCCAACCACCATTGTTTCATGTCCTGCTCCTACTTCCAACTCCATCCATTATGAAAAAGCAAGAATGACAGCACATACTCAGTAAGAAGGGTTTACACAATACATTGCCTTTTAGCCAAAAGCTGGATAGCCCTATTTTAAATGTTTCTAACATGCAGATTTTATTTTTATGCACCTGCAACAGCAAAATAGCTTCAACTTTCTGTACTGAAGAAAAACACATTCAACTTGTCGTTGCAATCTATCTCAGCATCCGTCTTTTATTGTGACCTACAGCCATCAAGAGATTTTAAAACTTAATTATACAAAAAATTTGGCTGCAACCAGAGAAGGCTTGGATAACATAGCTCAAAGGCTGCAATACTAAATGAACTGAAGAACAGAATTAGGAGAGGGTTGAGGAAGAGGAATTTGGTGCAACGAAGTTACACTTTAACTGATGCTTTACCTGCAGTATACTCAAGCACGTGTCAGCTGAAACTCACAACAAAGTAAAAAGGAAAATGAAAGTCTAACAGACTCTCAGTACATACCTCAGCATGCTGCCCATCTGAAGTAAAAATATGAGTAACAGTCATTTCATTCTTTGTCAGAGTTCCAGTTTTATCTGAGCAAATTACATTGCAACAACCTGAAATAACCAATTAACATTTATAAGACAATGCTTGTTTAGAACCCTGAGTCACTAACAAGAGCAGAAGTATTCAAGACAAGCAAATTTCTAGAAATACTGCAGCTGTCTTTGTGAAAACAGAAAATGAGATGTCACAAAGACAGTCAATTTTCAACTATTAATTAATAGCTGTACAAGGTTCTTCGCAAGTTTGTCCAATAAATACAAAAACCCTAATTAAAATCCCAAATTCACTAGTAGTCTGAAATGCTTCCATTCACTACCTCTCCATCATTTTATTCCGCTGTATCTCAAACTACGTCACTAAAATCTCAAGTGCGACTCCTGGTGAGGAGGAAAGCTAAGAGCCTGCTTTATAGCACTCATTCTTCTTTACCAAAAAGCGCAACATTTAACACTAGCCATAATACTTTCGTCACATGAAAGCGTGACTTACTACTAAACCTGCAAATTTTAATAAGATTGAAAAGATTATAGGAATGTTAAATTTGTATATGCCTTTTTAACTGAGGAAAAGAGCATTTCAAACAGTGTTGCAGTAGCTTGACATTTTTGGACACTATAGCAAAAATTGCAAAAGCAACAAAAAACCTTACACTGCTAATTAAACTCTGCTAGGGGCATTAAAAAAAATTTCCAATCTTCAAATGCAGAAAGAAATTCAAATGCGGCAAAATTATTTAACTTAGTATTTCTATTTCTTTTCCATGTCCTGTGCTTCACATGTTTCATGACTGAAACTGCATATAGAATGTTTTTAAGATTTAATGGTTTTATTTTAAGCTTTAATATGAGCAGCATAATATCCTGAAGGTGCATTAGGATCACAAAGCTTTTTTCTAGTATTCAAACTTGAATTTGTTTCCAACTGTCAATATAATTCCTGAATTTACACCAAAAATTTAGTTTAGAAAACATTTTACTAAGTCTTATTCAACACTAACATCTTACAGAAAACAACAAGAGTACCCCATACATCCAATCATCCACACAGTTTAAAGTATTGCTAGTGCAATACTGAGAGATGATTTCAGTTAAATTAAAAAAAGTAGTTAGAAGGCCCTCAAAAACATATACCTGAAATCTGTGTAAAATGCATTCGGTTTAGAAATGTTTTAAAAAATACCACCATATGGCTAGCAAAATAAGAATACCTGCTTTATTTTAACAATTAGTCATCCTCAATATTTGTGTTGATTTCCTAACATTTGTATCAAAATACCATCTTTAAGTTAGTCTAGTCATACCTAAAGTTTCAACAATAGGCAGTTTTTTTACAATAGCCCGTTTCTTCACCATTCTCATCACACCAAGGGCCAGTGTCACTGTTACCACAATTGGGAGTCCTTCAGGGATTGCAGCTACAGCCAAACTGTAATGAAAGTAAATATACAAATCTTGTCTTAGAATGTCATACGTGAATACATAGTGACACATTTACACTTCAGAACACTGCTTCTGAAGCTGTCTGTTCACTGAGGTTAACAGTGAAAGGCAGCAGAGCCCTGTGACTCTAGTTGTATACCATACATTGCAAGATACACACCGAAGACAGTAACAAAATGCAATAACTTAGACATTTCTATTCATTACTTGCAAAAGTATGAAGAAAAGTTGGGGGAAGGGAGAAATCAATTGTACCTCTGTTCTCTGTTTTCCCTACACAAAACACTAATTAGGACTGTGCAAAGCAGTCCAGATTGTGAAGAATATATGTAGTCAGCACTAAACAGAACTGGGAAATGCCACCACTTCAAGTGACCGCTGTTCCACAAGCTGTTACTTCCAGATCATGACATGGCAGCAAGCTAAATGCCAGAACAGCACAAAAGGTCATTTAAACAAACAAAACTCCACCCAAACGAAAAAAAACAACAAACCCAAATAACAGTGTAAACAAGATCACAATTACACAATGCTCAAAGATGCACGTCTGGGTGTTTTATTTTTCCTTCTCCTCACCAAAAGGGTAAATCTCCAGAGTCTGATACTGTCACTTAAAGAAACACTTCTGCCTTATGCACTGTCCACATAATTAGCAACTCAGCAACTTTTCTAAAAGTACAGTTAGATCCTCTAAATTCAGTGTTATTCTCAGCAGACAACAGTCTAGAATTAAGTTTCCATAGTATGTTAGAAAATGAGTTAATGAACTACATGATGCAAGGCTTGTAGTAACTTAGTTTTGTCTGATGCCACTTATAAAATTATATTTTCTTTATTTACTCAGTGACAGAAATTTAAACCGTACAATGCTTATCTGTTTGCAGATGTTCCACAAGACACTCAAATCACCATACAAATGCACAGTTTAAAAACTGACAAGAATATACCGTATCATTAAAAATGAGCATGAATTTGCTTTTTTCCAGCACAGTCTTTTTTCATTTCAAATTACTTATGTGAACTTAAAAAGAGTCTATGTGCAAGCGTACTATAATATACATCACTAGTTTTCAGACACTTGCTGTAAAGCACAATCTACACTATTTAATAACAAAAATCTTACCTCACACCAATTGTGAACATATCAAGTATATGCTTTCCTTGCAACCAGCCAACCAGCATAATAACTCCTATAAAGACAATATAAAACCAACATGTACTGTAGCCTCATGGAGAAAAGAAAAACAACTCCAACAGCCAAAACCACACTTATCATCGTGCTACCTATAAAAATTTATTATTTCTTTCACTGTCAAAGCATGATTCCATTACTATGGCATAGGTGAAGAAAGTCTCTGCCAATCAAGTTGCCCAATCACACCAGCAGTGCAGTACTCACTTATGCACACCTTGAATAAGAATACAAGGCACACTGCAATTTAAAACAAAGCATTTAGAGGACGAAAACTAAGTCAGAAAAGCATGTTTGCGGGGAAAAAGTAAACACCCTTATGATGAAAGTTATGTGGCATTATGAGGTTCAACAAGGCCAAGCACAAGGTCCTGCACCTGGGTTGGAGCAACCCCCGGTATCAATACAGGCTGGGGGATGAAGGGATTAAGAGCAGCCCTGCAGAGAAGGACTTGGGGGTACTGGTGAGAGAAAAGCTGGACACGATCCAACAGTGTGCGCTTGCAGCACCAAAAACCAACTGTATCCTGGGCTGCATCAAAAGCAGCGTGGGCAGCAGGGCGAGGGAGGTGATTCTGCCCCTCTGCTCTGCTCTGGTGAGACCCCACCTGCAGCGCTGCGTCCAGCTCTGGAGCCCCCAACACAGAAAGGACATGGACCTGTTGGAGCGGGTCCAGAGGAGGCCACGAAGATGATCAGGGGGCTGGAGCACCTCTCCTATGAAGACAGGCTGAGAGAGCTGGGGTTGTTCAGCCTGGAGAAGAGAAGGCTGCGGGGAGACCTTATTGCGGCCTTCCAGTACTTAAAGGGGGACTACAGGAAAGATGGGGACGATCTCTTCAGCAAGGCCTGTTGTGACAGGACAAGGGGTAACGGTTTTAAACTAAAGGAGGGCAGGTTTAGAATGGATGTAAGGAAGAAGTTTTTCACAGTGAGGGTGGTGAGACACTGGCCCAGGTTGCCCAGAGAGGTGGGAGATGCCCCATCCCTAGAAACATTCAAGGTCAGGTTGGACGGGGCTCTGAGCAACCTGCTCTAGTTGAAGCTGTCCCTGCTCACTGCAGGGGGTTGGACTAGATGACCTCTAAAGGTCCCTTCCAGCCTAAACCATTCTGATTCTATGATTAGTAATCTTCATATGATTAGTCACATGAACTCAAGGTGACCAATAAAATGAGGAGTCAAAATATGTAAGGAGAGATAAAGCCCCTCCATTTCCCCAAGCCTACATGTTAGTTTCAGTTACATAATAATTTCCTATTCTTTTGCATAAATTCTCTTACCTATTATAACAAAGGAATACAAGGAAAGCTGTTTTCCCAAGAGATCCATGCTCTTCTGCAGAGGTGTCTTTGGAGCCTTGATGAATAGTAAACATGCAGCAGTTAACAAGCACAGGTTAAAAAGCATGAACTATAACACATACTACTTCAGATGTGCAAGTTTTAAGACACTGTCAGTGAATAAAATGCAGTTATACCCTATGTTTCCATATGTTTACTTTGTGAAAACAGACTATTCTTCCATTCTTGTGTAGAATTCAAGAAGATTCAAGAACCCTTCAATGAAACGAAAAATTTATTCGCAATATTCTTTGGGAGCTTCATGATGCCTACAACAAATCTAATACAAAAGGTCATTTCAAAGATTTTATAAAAAAGTAAATAAATCATACTGACTAAAAGCCACTGCACTTCTTCCAAGACCAAAAAGTTCTTGACAACAAGAATAAAACTGACTTTTCAAGACAGAGGCATTAGAGAACTGGAAAGCCAATTATATCTCAATAGGAATTTGTTAATCATCTGCAGAAAATTCAATTTAGCCAAATAGAAAACTATGGAAATATTTAGACAATGTAGTGCCAAAAAAAAGGTACAGAAAGGAGAAGGGGATATGAAGCAAAAATTTTAATTAAAAAAAAATCAAAACCAGAAAACCAGGAAAGTGGATTTTTACATTGGATGCCGGTAAGTTTGGGGTTTTTAATAGTAATATATGGTAGACTACAGTTTAGAAAGCATGGCAAAAAAGGAAGACAATGTCCTTGTAAAATCATCTTTGTTCAACAAGTCATGAAAAAAGCATGTACACACTATATGAGAAAGCTAGTATCAAGTTTGATGCACTCTTACCTTCAAAATTTACTTTTAAAATGAGATTGCTGTAGTATTAACATAAAAAATAACCCTACAATTCTCTGATAGTTCAGAGTGTTATTGGTGTAGAAGCTCACATAGGTGTTTTTTTCCTGGAGGTTTTTTCATTAATAATTATACTCGTTACAATACAAACTAAGTACTATTGAGCAGATGATCATATTTTCCTTACATGTGTATTAAAGTGGATTCCACTTTGGTGACTGGACAGCAGTACTCCCTTGAAAGGTGTAGTAAGGCACCGCAGCTAACAACATGAAGTCTGTGATGCACGCCTGGCTGATGCATTTAATGCCCTTAGTTGCTCTCTTTTGGCAGATTTCAAATAGTATATATCTGGAAAAAGAGTCCTGCCTATACTATGCCTGATCATGCCCTCACAGCTGGAGGCAGACTGTCTCCTTCTGATCCTACATTGGTCAGGCAGCCAGAGAAGACGCTAGAAGGCCCTAGATACACAAAGCACTCAAGAGTCTGAATTCCCATGTGAATCAGTGTACTGCAATATAGACAAATCACTGTGGGACTTCGGTATACAAGAGTCAAAGGGAGTTTATAAAAGGTTAAAGTGGAGATCATGAAGCAGCATGAGACATGCATAACCCCGAAGTACACTGCTAATCAAGTGAAAAACAGTCCGGTGCACGCAGCACAAATCTGTCATACAAATCCCTTTTGCAAAAGTGTAGTTCCACTTGGAAAAATACACTTTCACAAATTGCGATGAGATTTGTTCCACTGAACAGGTTCAGAATTTTATTTTCACAGCTAATATTTTGTGTCAGCTATGGATATTTTGTTGCGTGGAATTCAACTACTACTTTCATGTTCAAAAGCTAAGATTTGTTTCACTAGAGGAAAGAAAAATATTAAAAGCAATGTAATTAAGTTTAACTAAGTTCCTACGGGATAAATTCAAAGTTTTAATGAATTAAACATACACTTACAAAATATATGTCTTTACTTATAAATATTAACTCTTACCTCTTCTGCTTGCATCATTTTGAAAACCTCCCCAAATTCAGAGTTTTCTCCTGTTCCAATAACTATCCCCTAAAAAAAAATAAATAAAGCCAATTCAAATCTGAAATTTAATTTTTATGTTAGTGATTGCTCTTAACAGCTTTGACTCAAATAGTGGGCAAATGCCATTAGGCCTGCTATGATTCTGTTAGCTTTGTTTATAAAATTAAATCTTGGCACAAGTAGGAAATATTTTTGCTAAAAAGCATTTTCCCTCTGTGAAACAAACTGCCATTCTGTGCACTGCTGAAGTATTTAGTAACTACCAGTAACAAAACTGAAACAGGGTAACACCTATCTAACACTAACTGAAACTGTATTTTCAGTTACAGATTTTCAAACACATGAATGTAGTTCTACAAGCAAAATACCACATCCTAGACTGAAGAGCTTCACACCATCTGCTCCCTATAAATTTGAGCTTTCCTGGCCCTAAATTAGATTTTTTTTTAAACCGATGTCTGAAAACACACCAATGAGAAAAGCTATGCAGTGTATCACAGTAAAGTTTTCCATTTTTCCAGTAAAAATTTCTATTTCTACTCCATTTCTATTGTTTTGGAAAACTCAAAATATATGTAGTCATTAAAGTACATTTCTCAATTGACAGGTGAACTTTGAAAGTAAGAACTGGCTTCAAATAGCTGAAACATAGAAAATATTCTTCCCTATCAACAGTGACTTTACCTTTGCTTTTCCACATCGGACCAATGTTCCCATGAAAGCAATATTGCTCCTAGAAGTGAGGTCTCCATTGGTTGCTGCTGGCTGAGGACCTGTAGATTTAGAGCAAGGAGCTGTCTCACCCGTGAGACTGGATTCATCAATAGAAAGGTCCACAGCCTTTGAAAACAAAATACACGGACTAGGTAAAAAGCATGACAGTCTCTTCTAAGTAGCTGGAAGTTTTAATAGAAGTTTCCCAATTTTGACCATTAAAAATCCAACCAATTTATTCATATGGTAAGAAACCATGTCAATATCAACCACATTTTAAGGATTAACAAAGCAACAAGCACTCCTAAGGAATATTGCAGCAATGCAACAAGCTCTAACTTTGAAGAGTCGAAGTATACTCATAATTTTATGGTCATAATTGTTTTCCTATAAAACATTCAAGAGGCTGCCAACTGTGATGCATTCGGTCACCAAACAAAATAATTAACTGGGAATGCAAGTGCACATACACATTATCCTCCCAACTCTTCATCTGCCCACTTCCTCCTATCATGGCCCATTAAGAACTCGCTAACAAAAAGCATATTTCATACAGTGTTTTTTGTTTGCACAAAGTCTCTATAGGTAAAATGCTATTCAGGCAACAGTCGAGTAGACTAAAGGAACAGAAGCTGCCTTTTTTTGGTTTAGGTTTTACTTTTGTGGGGTTTTGGTAGTATACGGGGGTAGTTAGAGAATTAAGAGGTAAAAATGAATTATTCTGTATTAATCAGCTGACAGATGAAGAAAATAAAATTTGTTCTATAAATACAATCCAAAACAAAACAAAAAACCTTATCAAAATATCAATTGAAGAGAAATCTCTTTCCTCAACTGACATAAATTCTTACATATGAATCTACTGACTTAAATGAGTCTTGTACAGAGTCAAAGCCTGAATCATTAAATTCTGTTCAGAAAGTTTAAGTAAAATAATTTTACATTTCTAAAAACTATAAAGCCACTATTGGTGACCATACCACTAAATTTCAAGATAACCTTATCAAGAAAAACAACGTTAAAGGATGCATAATAAAACTCAACTGCCAAAATGCTTTGAAAGCATATCACTTAAAGAGTAAATAAGAATCAGTTACAATGCACTCGGTACCACCACACTATAGCAGATAGCTCCAAGGTTCAAGTTGGGGGTTATTTTTGGTGTTTTGGTTTTGTTTAAGTGGCATAACAACTCTGATGCACTCCAGTTCAAGTTGGGGGTTATTTTTGGTGTTTTGGTTTTGTTTAAGTGGCATAACAACTCTGATGCACTCCAGTTCAAGTTGGGGGTTATTTTTGGTGTTTTGGTTTTGTTTAAGTGGCATAACAACTCTGATGCACTCCAGTTCTAGCTGCACAACAAAATGAACACAGGCTGCTAGATCAAAAATAATTTAATCAATGTTAAAAGAGGATAGTACCTTTACTAAAGTGCTTTCTGATCAGTCAAATCCCTCTAATTCCTGCTATTCTCTCAAATAGTTACCAGTGCAGTACCCATTTTTAAAAGATGGTTGCTGTATCAATAAAGGAAAAGGGACACTTGTCAAAAACTGCAATGAGTCTTTCAGTCAAAACTATAAAGAATGAGATTAACCCCAGAAAGTTCTATAGCAATTTTTGTGATGTATTCCTCAGACTCCAAGCTGAAACAGGATGAAGATGCCACTTTGCTACTGTTTCGGAGCTCATGGCTAAAAACATTTATCATCCCTACCAAAAGGAATTGTGCTCAAAGCCTACACTGTTATACATATGTTAGTTCTTGATGTAATATTCTGGCTTTAGAGAAGATTACCATAAAACTTGATGGACCACTCATTAACACACAGAAAACTTAAGCCAGAAAAGGTCTTCAAATACATTTCAGAAAATGTGATTGCCCCTGCAAGATTAGACAGTGAAGAAACTTCTCACATATATGAAAGGCTTCAGGAAGTAAACAGTGCCTAATTACCAATTCTACAATTTTCTAGGACAGCATCCATCAGAACAGGCTGAAGAGATCTAGTTCTTTATCTGTAAAGATGATGTCCCTTTAATTTGTTTTAAAACCCACCACCCCGTAACAATGCCTGTTAGAGACAAGATGAAAACAAGATTACACACTCTTATTTTCAAATGATCTACAAAAGTAGTTGAGATAAAGATGGCACAAATTTTCACCTAGTGTAGGGCTACAGACAGCTGAGAAACTTCTAATTCCCTTTGTAAGAGATGCAAGCATGCTGCTATCGTAGCTTATGAGCAAGAAGGTAGGTGCTGCTGCAACAGCACTTTCATACCAATACAGAAACTATACAACTGCTGAGGGAAGGAGAAACTGTTTGCAGTCACAAAACACAAACCCGCTCAAGTACTAACTACACTGCAGGGGCTAACAACAGATGATTCAGACAAATTTCTGAGACAAATTTGTGGTGCCCTTGAAACTAGCTCATTTAGGCTTTGTCTATAAAGCGAGCACTGATTAATCCAGTATCAACCATGGATATACAGCTCATCACATCTGGAAATCACTTTAACATGATACATAGGCCAGACCTGAGGAAGCCTAGTCTGACAGAAGAGTAACACAACACTATTCAACTGAAACCATCAAAAGAAAGATGAATATGTACACTCCATATTTTTAGAGAACCTGCAAGTACTATTATAGTGCTACTGGTTCAACTCAAGCACTTCCAGCAGTGCCAATATTACAAATCAAATATTTAGTAAACCAGAAGATATAACACACTGATGAAAGTGTACCAGTGTAATATTTTCTCTCTGACAACTTCATAATTTTTAAATATTCCCTTATCAGACAACTCTGAAACTATACCCTAACAATTAATACAAATAGACTTGAAATCACCTGTACCAGCTGTCAAAATATCTCATAATTCAGACTGAAAACAGTTTTACAACTTGTTTAACACTGAGAAAAATTATTCAACTAAAATTTTCAAGAATGCATTACTACATAAAATCGGAAAATTATTTCCTTTCATGTCCTATAACTAGAAACTACATATATTGTTAGGAGTGCCCAATTACATTTGGGAACTGAATTACTTCAAAATTTCTATCTATACAAGTGTGAATTCCAAACAATAAAATTTATTGCGCTTGCATTCAGCAGCTATCTTCTCTTCCCCTTTGTTCCACAAAAAGAAAAGTTATTACATATTAAAGCAGTATTAGGTATATACCTCAAATAATCGTAGATCAGCTGGGACTCTGTCTCCAACTGACAGGCAGACTGTATCACCTGGGACTAAATCTCTGGCAAGTGTATGTTCCACCCTACCTTCTCGTACACTGTAGATAAAGACATGAAGAGCGTAAGAACATCTTTTCTGGCATTTTGTCAAATAAAAGCATTCACAATGTTGATTATGCATTGCAGTGTTACTGGTTTCAGCAAAATACGGTTTCTGTTTTGCTGCTTGTTTCTTAAAAGTTACACATCTGTAATATCATTTGAAGTGATCAGAGGGGCAACAATGTGGAGTAATTTTTAGGCCCATACAGCAGCTTTCAAAATGAGCAAAAGCAAAGCACATACATTCTGTGTTAGCGTAAGAGGTTGGTATAAAGGTGGTAAGTTCAGTAAAACCTTTCTTTTACTCATTTCAGATTGAATTCTATACGACTTAATTTAGAACTGAAATGACAAAATTCCATACCAATGACATTCTGGAGGCACAAGTTTACTAAGCTCTTCGAGAGATTTTTCTGATCTGTACTCCTGGAGAGATATTTTAAAAAAATAAAGCAAATAATATTTTTAAAACAGGCAGAAGTTAAACAAGAAGATATATCTCCATGCACTGAAATTAATTATTATTTAATTTATTAA
>VZTV01012771.1:0-12015 GCA_013400875.1 Anhinga rufa | reverse complement strand
CCCGGGCCCGGCCTGGTTCTGAGGCGGGGCAGGGCCGAGCCCGGGCTCGTGAGGCGTTTGGGCCGGGAGCCGGGCCCTCGGCTCGTTAAAAACATCGCTGCTTTTGCTCCTTTAAAATACCACTTTCGGGTGTTGCGAGGGTCGGGGTTCGCTTCGCACCGGCGGGCAGGCCGGGGTTTCGAGGGAGAAACGGCGCAGGGGTTTTCTTTTCTTTCTCCTCTTGCCGTGTGTTTGTGTAATAATAAAGCATTCGGGCATAAGCGCAGCCTGGGCCCCAGGAGAGATTTGGAAATGCCAGTCAGAAGAAATGCCAGGACTTTAACCCCTTGGAGCTGAGGGTATATACGAGGCTCTCCGGGAGGCAGGAGCCTGAAAACAGAAACGCTAAGGAAAGGAAGATAGTGAGGGTAGTATTTGGGATTTTCCATAGCTGGAACTTTCTGCTAGAAGGCCTAATTCGTGGTAAAACGCATAGTTGTTATTCAGATGTGTCAATGTTGATGCTACTAGGATTGCAATACTGCAAGCAAGTTGAAAAAATCTTAATTCAGACTCAAAATAGTTATGATTCCCCCCCCCCCCCGTCCCCCCCCGTATTTTTCATTCGTTTTTAACCATAAAGGGTTGCGGGGGCCTTCAGTGAAAATTGGGTCATATGTTATCACTGTGCACCCCAAAGTGAAAACTAAAGTATGAAGATTATAAGCATTGGCAAGTGGGAGGCTACTGAGAATTGCTGTCGCGCAGCTGGGAATCCAAATGAGAGTCTGGGATTTTTTTGTTTTGAACGAGTTGCCATTACTTTTACCATGAAACTTAAGAGACAATGTGAAATAACTACTGAAAGACATAAGGCGAAAAGACAAATATGTCGTGTGTTTTGTTGTTTGTTTTTGGTTTTTTTTTTTTCTAAATTAGAACTTAGAAATCTCCCTGGCACAACAAACACTGAGCAAATTGGCAGATAACAGCAGCTGTGTCGGTGAACGGTTCAACATGTTGCTGTGCTCGGTTCCGCGCCGACTGGGGTAGCAGCAGCAGCAGATTTCCCTTTGAAGTGGGAAAAACTGCACAACTCTGTAGATCAATGTTTTCAGGTGAGATTTCCTAAGAAGCTTTACAAACCGAGTAACTGTGCTGCTGAGTTGCTAAAAAAAAAATAAAATGAAAGGTTGTAAAAGCAGAGACTTTCTTTTAAATGGCTTTAACACTACATGAGAAGCATTAGGAACTGAATTAAATATACAGAGCTAATACATTTATAATCAAGGTGGCTGTGGGATCCTTTAAAGCTGTAAAAATGGTGATGTACTTTTCTGTGGCTTATGTAAAGGAAGCTTCTAATGCAGTCAGTGCTAAAATTGCATGCTATTGAACAAATCCGATGTTAAACGTTAAAGACAGGTGATTGCCCTAAGAATAACCTCTTCAGGTCAGCAAGAATCAAGCCTGCTTCTAGCAGCCCAATGAAAGTTTCCATCTATTCTCGGTTGTCTGACTTTTAAACTGCAGTGATCATTATGTCGTCCACATATAACACATCAGAAGTAGGTGGCCAAACTGCAGCAGTGTTAAATTATTAGCACCTAAACCCAAAGCCTAATCCAGGATCACTTGTATTCTTAAAACGTCAGCTGGCATTTTGATCCACAAAGAGGTCAGAATGGGGCCTGCAGTATCTTCCAGTCCTTTTTTGATTAATACACAGCAATAACAAAATGTCTACCTCTCCCTGCTAGAAAAATCTTTAAAAATGCAATCAATACAAAATAAAAACTCCAGCAGCAAAATTTTACTCATGTTGCCAATTCTATTCCACTGAAAGATTAATCTTAAAAGAAAAGAAAAAAAAAACATGTTCTTGTCTTTCCTGACAAACCTTGACAATTTTTCTCCCCGGCAGAGCAAATCAACAGAAGTATTTCAGAGCATGCCAGGGAGGCAGGAGTGAGATTAGAAGTAAGAAGACTTTCTTAATCTATATTAAACGAGAAGGGCTTTGATCTCGGCCCCTGTTCATAGCCATATCCTGCGATGCTGGCCAGCAAGACAGCCATCGCCAGAAAGCAAACTACAATTTCTACAGTCTGGCTCTCTGCAGTCAAATCTCTAGAGCCAAGATCTCTGTGCTGTCGGAGACCTGCATCTCTACAAGACCTTGTAGAGGCTGTAATGTCTCTACAAAGGGACATTCTTTTTTCTACTAAAGCAATCTAAATTTGGTTCCTAAAATAATTCATAGCACTCTTAAAACCTAAATGGGTACTATTTATTGTTCAATACAATATCTGAACCCCAAATACAGTTTATTAATCTTAAAAGTTGTTTAAAGGAATTAAAAAGATCCCAGAAAATTTTTACTAATCTATGTCCGCATGGACAAGAATTTAAGAGCAGTAGAAAGCAAGGCTCAGAATTTCCACCTCCCATCTTTGTCCTTTTCATCTTCTCTACTAAAAGAGTGTTGCTGTTCCTTCAGAATATATAATATTTATCCTGACAGTGGACATAAAGCTTTCTAATATACGTTCCCCAATAGAGTGCAGTCTCTTTTTTTAACATTTTCCTATTTAGGAACACAATCCTTTTAGCGTGGGAGCCTGGGCTTTGATTTTGAAAAAAAAAATGGAAAGCTTTTCCCATTGTAGTCATCCCTCTCTAGCCCAATTTTATCCATTTGCTGATTTTAACGCGTGCTCCTTTTCCCTATCATCTATCAGTGTGAGCAACCAAGCCTGGCTGCTCTCCAGCCTATATCTTAACGATGATTTTGAAATATAGTATAGATTCCCTTACATTTCACTTTCCCAGTTTAAGCAGTGATTTTTCCATAAATACAGGTTGTAGAGGGTGCATATACCTTTCAGATGTTGCCAGCTTCAGGAGCTCTCTGACCACAAAGATTTTTTTTTTTTAGATGGAAACCACAAAATCAGGTTGTATGTAACGTTGTTTTGCTGGAGTAAAGAACAACCAAGAACAGAATTCGGCCAGCACAGAGAAGTTCATGGAGCATTGTCCCAGCCAGGTCGTCTTCTAGGAGGGCCCCGAGCTCGCCTCTCATTGAGTGAAGGGGGCAAGCAGTTACCTCCAATCAAGAGCAGCTTTCTAGGCCAAGTTAAACGTATGTATGGCAGGATGTGTGTGCGCTAACTCCTCTTTGCAGACTCTTACCCCCCAGGGCAAACAGCCACAGCCAGCAACTTGCTGCAAACTGCTGTGTGGCTCCACAGCAACCCAGGCTGTGCCCAGACTTGTTCCTCTGTAGCGCAGGGGGTTGAGGAATTCAGAGGAATGGGATTAGTGTCCTGGGGATGTGGGAGCGTGCAGGGAAGGGCTGGGGGATGGAGGACCTGGCGGTCAGATAAACGTCTGCCCATCTTGACAGGGTACAGTTAATCCTGCCACAGAGGGGGAGAAATAGCCTTTGAAGAGGAAGGAGGGAAATGTTGTGGTAAAAGGGGGAGAATGGAGGACAGAGGGTACAGTAGTGAGGGGCTGTGATTTTGAGAACAGCCCAGCATCCTGCGTCCCCTCCTGGAAGCCCCGAAAGCCCCGGGTACTGATTCTCAGGAGATGCGCTGGGGCTGGCCTGCCCCACAAAGCCCGGCGAGGCCAGCAAAGCCAAACACCAGCAACCAAAGTTCCTCTGCTATTATAGTACATGAGGTTAACGGCTATGGTGATGCCAGGATTTTAGGAATTTGGCTGTCAAGAGCTGGAGCTTGTATGCCAAGGACCGAGAAGCAGTTTCCAGATCTGGGTATCTACAGCTTTGTGCAGTCAGCACACTCTGGGGAAAAAAAACCTTTCTAAGCTGGTACTTTCTTAGACATTAGTGACTCTTAAAAAAAAATTAAAAGATAAAAAGATGTTTTGCTGGGCCAATATCAGCAAAGTGGACTGATCTGCAGGACCTTAGAGCTTACAAGGACATCGTTCTCTCCTAGTGGCATGCTACTAATGTTCTAGCTTACTTGGCAAAAGTTACTGGAGTCCTGAGCAAGACACAGAAGGCAGTTCCTGGGTAAGAAGGAAGAATAAAAACAGGAGAAACCTGACACACTTGAATAAAGGCTTTGCACCAAAACTTTCCTCTTCCCAAAGTTTCAGCCACCTTCAAGGATAAGTGAAAAGTTATTCTGTCCTGAAGCTGGTGTGAGGCAGGATCTGTTCTTGAAGAGGAGCCTGCTAAGTGACATTTTGAGAAAGGGGTACAGATCCTGAGAAGGGCAGGCAAAAAGAGTGAAATGAAGCATAAAGAATCTAAATAAAAATGCCGAGAAAAATAATGGTCACGGGTAGATAGATGCTGTAATAAGGTGTGTGGGGGTGGGAATGGGAAATATTTAATGAATATCAGAATTTTCTATAGCTCTGAATAAATGGGCTGAAGAAGAAGAAAGGAAGAAAGATTGATTTTATACCTTAGAGAGGTTGACCTTTGAGAAAAGTTTTATTAAAATCCAATATAATTTTTTCCTCGAGTTCACCTCTGCGCTGGGATTCTGCCACTTTAATGTCAGTTAGTTCCGCACTATCTGCTAATAGATAAAATTATGAGGTTAGGGCTGTCCTAGCTGATAACCATGTAACTTCTTAGCTAATCAGCTTCAAATGCCGTACTACACTCATTCCAAATAGTGATTCATAAACAGTTTTAAGGCAACAGAAAGCTGCTTTCTGAACAGCTGGAAGGATTACTTCTTGTGCCAATGTTTCCCACATCATCAATTTATCATAATGAAGCACTTGGAAGATGCCTCAATTTTTGCAATAAAATCCAGAACAAAGTATAATTTTAACATCCCTAGAAGATCTCACTTGGTTCTTGACTAACAATTTAGGGCAACCAAGAGCAACACAGCTCAGTAAGCAACCGTCCAGATTTTAAGCTTTCAGATAATAAGCAATCTTGCTTTTTTTCTGGAGTGTGTGGCCATGGACTGCATTCCTTATGCCTTTCTGCAATATTGTTCCTATCAGTAACAGTGTCTTATGCAGACCCCAGTACTTGCTCATGACTTTGAGATTTTAATTAGTGACTACTAGATGACAAGCAGAATATCACATTTAGGAAAGCCAAAGGTTACAGGTATTGATACTGGGTCTGAGAGCGTTAATTTGAGGAGCTCCGAGTTAACCTACTGTGCTGTCAAGCTGTGACAATGTGAATGATGGTGACTTCAAAATGAAATGAGTTCAAATGTCAGTGTCTTGATGAATACAGTCTGAAAATCATTCTCACGAGAGGAAGATCATTGAAAACTATCTTCACATTAATAAAAAAACCCAAGGGTGCTTCTTTTCAGTTGAACAGAAACCTAGTGACTCTGTATTTGTGCAGACACGAAGAGCTAGTTGAGTGGAAAGATGCCAGCTTATGACAGCTGAAGGTTTGACCCGTGGAAAAAAAAAGCCAATGGAAATTTCTCTTCGAGTTTGCTGCGCTCCAGATCTGGCCCTAATTCAACTCTTATTAAAGTCCATCGAGTCACGGTGACAGGAATAATGGAGAGGAATGCAGATTCAAGCTCTGTGTTTGCTCCTCAGACATACAAAGTGGATTTTAACACAGTTTGTGCATCCTGTTTTTAACACAGTTTATGTATCCTGTTCATGTAAGGAGTACTTCACGGAAGATTGAATCTGTCGCTGGCACTGAAATGATCATTCAGTTTAAATCGTTGATTCAAAGCAGAGTAAATCACTCATTTCCTCTCCAACTTCTGATTCCTAAAGGTATAATTGCTCCAAAATAATATAATACGTGCCTTAAAAGATTAAGCAAAAGGTCAGATTAGCATAACATCTTTCCTGAACTGATGGCAAAACGCTGTGTAAACCTGGAGCCACACCTTGAAGTCTCCCAGGGCAGTACTCCTGGGACTTGCCATAAAGCAGCAGCAGGGAGAGAACACAGATTCTTCTATTTCACAGGCCGCAGGTCTTTACCATGTGATGGACGGACTGAGCAATCCTTACGTACCCACATATATATAACCCACTTCATTATAACAGAATGTCTTCTCTTGAATACACAAACCAGTAGGAGCTATTATCTCATACGCTATTATTAATGTGCAAGACTTCAGACAGTATCTGCACGCAGGGGTGGATCTGTCTAGTCTCAAGAGTAGCCGTAACTAACAGCTTCAGAAGAAGGGATAAAACAGCCATGTTGCAGAATTACATTGAGTTTGGCAATGGGAAGAAGAAATTTCTTCTTGATCCCACATGATGATTATCTTATATGCTGGAAAATGAGCACTCAGAGTGACATACTTTTTATTGTAGCTAATGTAACTCAGATTTGTAAAGAAGGTGATTCTGCTATATGACCATATTATCTAAATTGCTTTGTCGCCAACGCGTAGAAAACTGAATATAAAATTGCCTGAACATAATTGAGTGCTGACTCACCCTCCGATTAGGGTAAATGGTGCAGCGTTCCAGGGCGTCTTGGAGCTTTCTATAGTCTCACAATCCTATGTGAAATCTTCTGATTGATTTTTCTCCCCTCCAAGCAAACTTATGTTTCATGCTCCTATTTGAGGCTAGATGCTACAAATCCAGCTGCTGTCACAAGACATCTTCCCCCTGCTTCGTTATCTTGATCAATTTTCTGCTGAAACTCTCATCTTTCATCCTGGCTGGTGCAGTTGCCTCCCTTGTGATTATTCCAACTCCCGGCTCTCCATATTCATAGCCACTCTCTGAGCTCCAACTCTAACTCTCTAGTTTCTAAGGCTACATAGCTGTGAATGTTTTCTCACAAAATGCTTTTCCATAAATTCTCACAATTTCATTTCAGTCAAATCTGAGGCTGCATACATACATGACACTGCTCATAGCAGGCTCTTAATAAAAGCACCTGCAAACACGAGCAAGAAAACACGGCCCCAAGTATTTTAAATGGAAATATTTTTTTTTCTTGAAAATGGCCTCATCTCGCAAAACTCCGTTTGGAGGTATAAACTGTGTGACTAGCCTTAAAAACAGACCAATTTTCAGTTTTTGAAATGTAAGTGGAAGAAGGGCAATTTTAAGAAGCAATGCCAGAGACCTGAGGTGAACTGAGCCACGGATACTGGGCAGAGAGCTCAAATTTAGCTGACTGTAGCACTAAGACAAACCAGCACTTGTGCCTTTGGGTAATCTCTGTTCTGACTCTGTCACTCAGGTAGTGAAAAGAATGAGCGGAAGACAGGCCGCGATCTAAATAATCGGGAGAACAGCAATTCTTAACCAGCAATCCCACCCACAAGGATTTGCAGAAGATGCCGGCCCTGAGCTGGAGGATCTGGGAGTGAAACCGGTCATGGAAGTGGGAGAACTCAGTTTAGTTTCCAGCTAGCTATGAACATCTCCTTTCCTGCTGACTGAAGTATTTCATTAGTAGCTGCTGAACATCAGGTAGGGAAGAGGCTGAAATGTGTTTCCTTTATATGTGGGACGGGTTTCATATCAGGTAATAACTCAGAAATGAAGAGTAACTTTGGCACACATGTCAGGCTTAGGTTCTCCAGAAGCACTTGTCACTGCACAGCCCAACCTTGTTCCTTACAAGGAATTTTAACTTTTATTATGTGGTAATAAATTATACCTGCCTTGCCCCAAAGAGGATAAATCTCCTATATCTCCAGCTACAGAGAGATGATAATGCAGTTGTTCCTTCACGCCAGGAGACTGCACATCTGCTACCTAGATGTTCTCTCCAAGTTGGATCAACTCTTCTCCAAGTACTTCCTTCTGCAGAGTAAAGAGAAACTCAGTTGGAATGCATTTCCAGAGACAAATGCACCCCCAGGATAAAAGAATTAAATTGATTGTAAAAAACCACCATAAATGTGGTATGGAGGGGTGAATGTGAAATTCAGAGCTGATCTAGAGCTGGGTCAGAATCCGGCCAGATTTAAGGATCTGATCTCTTCTGGTTGATCTGCACAAATGCTGTACCTTTGCAAAATACAGGCACATTTAAAAGACATAATAATAATAATAAAAAAGAGGAATCTTCAATGGTGAAGAAAGCAACACATTCTGAGAGAAAAAAAAACAACTATCTGAACCCTTCAAAGGTAGCAGCAATATACATAAAAATATCCACGGCTTCCCCAGGTGGGTTTGGGTTGTTTGTTGCTCCCAGCCCAGGCTGCATTTGACAGATCTCTCTCACTTACATTATGAGAAGTGTGTTTTCAAAGGGGGAAAACACAGACGCTCAAGCTCAATATTCCTATCCAGATCATTCTTGCTAAATGTTTGACACCAGCCTGTCCAAGTGACATCCAAATGGGGACAGCGGAAGTATTAATGTCCCCAGTTCAGCTGAATCAGGGAAGTGCCTAGATGACAAGGAAGAACATCACCAGGAAGACTCGAGGGAGGCACCAGGGGATTTGCAGCCCAGAGCAATGTATGCTGATGTCTGCATCGCAGCAGTCATGCTAGCGACTCCAGCTTTTAAACTTTTCATCTAGAGCAACTGGTGGGTTGTTCAGCTGCAATTTACTGTTACTGCTGGGAGGAGCGTGGGCAGAGCAGGGAGGCAGGGGACCCTCGACTGAAAGCCCGAACTAATTTGGCAGTGAAGATAAGCCCTCGGATAGAAATTCTTCAAAGAGATGTGACCAGGCAGACTGTCACCACGGGAGGTCTTGAAGCAGGCAGTCAATCCCCCCTTTAATAAATAGAAGAAGATACAAGGTGGTCAGGGAAGAGTACACTTCTTGAACGTGCTGGAGAAACAAGGCAGAAACATCTCTCATTGCTGATCTGCAAGGCGATGGAGGTTTTTGAAGGAGCAGTAGCACCCACGTAATCAAACAGGAGCAACTGTGCTGGTCCTGCCCCGAGGCTTGTGCTCTAAACTATAACTAATGAGTGTTAAGGCACTGACAAAAAAAGCTTCCACAGAATTCCTTTTCTAAGGCCTTTGATTTTACTGGAACATGCACAGCAGTAAAATTCTCATAGCCAACGGGAAAGCCATGTCCTGGCCTGACCCTGCCACAGAAAACAGCAAAACAAAGGGGCAGGGATTTGGGGTCACGTTTGGGGAGGATCCATGATTCAGCATGTCAGTTTACTAAATCGCCTCTAATTTGTCACATAATGAGGGAGTGGGGCAAACACTTGCAGCTCCAGGCTGCTGCTTCATTGCAAAAAGGTATGGCCCAGACAGTGACGAGCGTCTAAAGAATAAATGATTCTCAATTAGGACAGTAGGTCAGAAAGAGCAAGATGATTCATATCCAGGACATACTCCAGCCATCCACAATAATACTCAGCAATTCTATACAGCTTTATGTCTTCAAAGCACCCGCAAACACCCTGTCCTTTCAATGGCGCTGGCAGGTAACAGGCAGCAGGGCTTGAAATGTGCGCTGGACACCTGCTAATTCTTGGAGTAATTGAGCTAAGCTGGGGAGAAACGGCTCCCACTGTCCCTCCAGCGATAGGAAGGAATGAGACAGCTTTGTCCTGATCGCAGCATGCCACCGCCGGTCTAGAAATCAGGGGAGATGGAGAGTCACACCCCAAAATGAATAAATAAGGTACCCAGAGTTAATAGCCTCTTTTAGAGAACTGGCTGGGTGCAGTTTTCCCCGGAGTTAGCAACAGGTCGTGACAGATGGGGTTTAGGAGTGCTTGGCTCCTAGGTTAGTACCCTGACAATGCCTCCGCTCAGCTGTGCAAATCGTATTTTACTTGCTTGACTGTGAGTTGCTGGGCAGTGGGATGTAATTTTCCACGCTTGCAGTTGGTGCTGGGTTGTACCTTGACTTGCATTTGACAGTGCAAGCTCTGTCAACATTATTTCACCTCTTAGAAAATAATAATTAAGAAGCCTGGGCAACAGGTATGTATTAGTACCCAAGAATTCAACGGCCGGCTCTACTTTAACCTAGTCACCACAGTTTGCTACTCAGCAACAAAATGTCTTTTCCAGATTTACCTGAAGACTGGGATATCAGAAAAACTCAGGGATGCCAGACATACCCTTGGCTGACTTTGATCTCTCTGAAGACAAATCTTTTAACGTTTAGATCAAGGAATCTTTTAATGAAACAAAGAAATCGTGCCGCTTGTATCAGTTCCAGATATAAATAAATCAGCTAGAAATAAATAGGAGCAAGGCAAACATAAAGGAGACAGCCACGCTCTGCAATGTCAGTCCAAAGTGACTGCCTGATGGATGATAATGTGGCTGGCTCAGAAAAAAAGTCAGAGTTTGAAAGCCTTGCTGCCAGCCATCTGGCAAATCTTCCAAAATATATTGCAGTCAAACCCCACTGAATTGCTACCTTTTTTGCATCTCCTGCTATCAAGACAGTCTATTTACTTTTAAAGTGTAGTGAGGATTTTGAAATCTCTACTAGGACTCCCTCCTTAGGGACTCGTTATAGCCCTTCTCATGGCCAATTCATTGTTCCTTCCCTCCGCCAGTCTGCCATATATGCATAATCTTCCCAAAGTAAAGATGCTCTTATACATTTAGGGGGGTCACTAAAATAGTGAGCACATCTAACTCTGTTCAGGCTGCTGCAGACGCACCGTCTGTTCACAATTCGCAGGTGCCGTTCCCTTGTGCTGCAAGGGAGGCAGAAATTCGAGGCAGCGGGATTTATAGCACATCCACCCTCTTGCTCCAGAAGCATCATTACTCCTCACTTGGAATGAAGGGCAACATTTCATACTTCTAAACAGTATAGAGCTTATTTTCATAACTGAGTCATTTGGACTCTGCACCCCAGGAGGCAATAGTAAATATTACCACTAGCCGTTTCCTAATAATCTGTAGCAACATAGAGCAATAAAAATTTATGATCACTTAAAAAAAAAAAATCCTTTTCCATTCCATGAAAATTAAAAAGCTCTTTACAGAACAGGCTGCTCTGCTGAATATTAATTACTTTTTTTTCTCTGCTTCATCAGCTCCTCCCACTTGGTCCATAATCAGCTGTAATCAAGTCCACGACCCTCCTGAATTGCTACGAAGCATAATGGCTTGTGGCCATAGTACTGAGAGTACTGGAATGCAGATAACCCTCCGACACGCCGTCTGAGAGGCAGCTGGAGATCCTATCTGGTGACCAGACGCTCCTGGGCTGTAACACGGACCCAGTAAAAGCTATTTTCAGCTTAAATGATCTTTGATACTGAAACTAGAGTTAACCTGGGTGATGAGTGGAGGAGATCATCTGCTCTGAGAAATAAACCAAGGGAGAAGGGGGAGGGAGAAAAGTAGGAAGGTAACAAAGGAGAGGGGCTCTTTAGGGAGGGGGATTACATGGAAAACGTGCACTGATGGAAAAAGGACCACAGGAAAAAACTATGTTGTTGCATGTCCCCATCACTCCTTATCAGGTCCCTGTCCCCCCTCAACTGCCAGCCACGCTCATCATTTGTAATTCTCAACCTTCTTAGATAGATGGGGCTAAGCAACAAAAGCTGTCTCTTAGCAGCCCTCAAGCTGGTCTCACCTTTGTAACAGCTAGTTTCAGTCATTTTTAGTCAAATTGGTTTGGTTGTTAATATGGGCTTGGTATTAATTTCACCATGTACAGCGGTAACTTCTTAAGCTGCTCCAGGAGATCTTTATAGGACAGTGGAAAGGAGGGAAAGGAAATAATTACAGCATTTCCACCTACAGTAGTCTGCTTCAGGGCAGGTATAAATAGATCCATAAGTGTTTGTTCACTTAAAAGAGAGTTCAGCTTAACTGCTTTTTCAATTGCCAGCAGCAGAACTGATGGTTTGGTTTTCTTCTTAAAGATGAGGGCAAAGATCATCTACTAAATATCATCCTCCCTTCATCCAGACCGCAAGTATCATTTAAAAAGTTTCAGAATTTTTACCAAATCCAGATGTCGCGTGTATAAAAGTACGGGCAATTTTTCAAAGCCATTATATTTGTGTGGGAAGGGAAGGCTAATTAGATCAGAAAACTCAGTTCAGCTTCAGAACTAAGGAAAATAATGAAAAAAAACCCCAATTTACTTTTCATTC
>VZTV01012768.1:985-13468 GCA_013400875.1 Anhinga rufa | reverse complement strand
ACTGTTTAGCCTGGAGAAGGCTCGGGGAGGATCTTCTTAATGTCTACAAATACGTGAAGGGAGGGTGCAAAGAGGATGGAGCCAGGCTCATCTCACTGATGCCCAGTGACAGAACCAGAGGCGATGGAAACAAACTGAAACACAGGAGGTTCCCTCTGAACATCATGAAACACTTTTTTACTGTGAGGGTCACTGAGCACTGGCACAGGTTGCCCGAGGGAGGTTGTGGAGTCTTCTCCCTTGGAGATATTCAGAAGCTGTCTGGAGATGGTCCTGGGCAATCTGCTTTTGGTGACCCTGCTTGAGCATTGGGGTTGACCTTCAGAGGTCCCTTCCACCCTCAGCCATTCTATGATCCTGTAAATAGTTCATGAAAGTATTTATATAGAAGGAAAGTAAGAAGCCTTTTACTTATTTGGTAAAAATATTTTTTCTAATCTGCTCTCAGATTCTCTTATTCACCTCTGTGCCTAGGAGAATTACTTGCCTAGCATTCAACTCAGAACTAGCAGAGGAGATTTTTTTCTAAAACCAATGCTGGTTTGAGGAAAAAAATATGAAAAAGACAAACTACTAAGAAAAAAGTTAAACTTTTCCTAACTTTGCTCTTGGGACCGTTGTTACAATTCCGACTAGGGCCTATATATATATACACGCAGAGCTAGTGTTAAAACATTTACAGAATTATGTACCTACTTTTTAGGGTTGGTAAGCACTTTTAAGTTTATTGTAGCATGACTTCACTAACATTTGATAGAGTTAAACGTTACGAGTATACATGTATTCACTGATGTAACTATTTAAAACCCAAAGGCTTCCTTTGTACCCAGCAGAAAAATTCTGGTTCCACTGAGGTCAATGACAAAATTTCTGTTGACTTAAATAAGACAACAATTTTACAGAGCATCTTTTTTTCATTTGCTTTTAAATTTTGAAGTCCATTCCAAACTCTATCTGTGAGCTCAGCATCTTGAAATCAACTGTAATCTTCACTCTAACTTTTTTGCTACTGTTATTCCCAAAACAGTGAAGGACAAGCTTTTTCCGTTTCTGAGTCACAAACAGCTCCTCACAACATGCATACACACAAATGCATTTGTTCAAAACCACTGTTAACTCACCTTCATTTGCTTAGAAACAGACTGTAGATATGTCCCCTGAAATACAAGGAACTCTTAATCTCTACTGTAACAGTAGTCATGTAACCCTTCAGTACTATTTTTTCACATCCTTTTTTACTTAAACTAATTAGACCAGATTAGGAAGAAGTGCATGTCAAAACACCTATCCTATGACAAAATCAAATTGCAAAGAATGATTTTAATGGGTAGTAACCCTAGCACAGAACAAAACCTGGGCAATACTAGTAGTAGTAGTAATAAAGAAGATTTTGTGGTTTTCTGTTCCAATTTCCAGTTCTTGGCAATGGTCATGTTTTTCAACTTCCTATAAAATGTGAACATTTTGGACCAAAATTAACTACTGTATTCAATATTTAAAAATCTGACCTACTGTCTGGTTTCGGCTGGGATAAAGTTAATTTTCTTAGTAGCTGGTACAGTGCTGTGTTTTGGATTTAGGATGAGAATAATGTTGACAACACGGGGATGTTTTAGTTGTTGCTCAGTAGCGCTTACACTACTCAAGGACTTTTCAGCTTCCCATGCTCTGTCGGGTGCACAACAGCCTGGGAGGGGACACAGCCGGGACAGCTGACCCCAACTGGCCGAAGGGCTATTCCATACCGTGTGATGCCATGCTCAGTCTATAACCTGGGGGGATTTGGCTGGGGGGCAGCAATTGCTGCTTGGGGACGGGCTGGGTGTTGGTCAGCAAGTGTTGAGCAATTGTATCGTGCATCACTTGCTTTGTATATTATTATTATTATTACTACAACTACTATTTTACTTTATTTCAATTATTAAACTGATCTTATCTCAGCCCACAGGTTTTCTCACTTTTACACTTCAGGTTCTCTCCCCCATCCCACTGAGGGGTAGTGAGCGAGCAGCTGTGTGGGGCTTAGTTGTTGGCTGGGGTTAAAGCATGACACCTGCAGAACGGCTTAGAACAAAATTTCAAGTGTTTTCACTCTAAAACAGTCCTGAGAAAAATGGCCCAAATTCTGCCATTTTCCTATGGCACTAATTTCAGTCTTAGAATTTGAATCTAGACAAATTCTCTCCTTTCTAGGACTGAGTGCCACTGGCATTAAACTGTTGTAAATTCATTCCATAGGGAAGAATGACTCCTTTGATTTCAATGGAGTGTCTCCAGATTAATGCAGGTGGAGATGAGCATAGAGCATGGTCCTTCATTTTATATTCATGCCCCATCTAATATGTATTTGGTTTTGTAAATTGTAGAGTCATAGAATCATTTAGGCTGGAAAATGTCAGTAGAGTGAAAAAAAAAGGACTGTTTCTTTTAAATTGAATTTTTAAGAATGTAAAATTTAAGAATATAGACAACTAGACTTGGACATGAATGATGCATCACTTTGGAAATAATATCTTCACAGTGTGACAGCATTTTTTTTTCTTCAGTGAATTTTAAATAGCAAGAGTATGATACTCTGACATAGAGATGAATGTGTCAGACATCTTAATTTCTTCTCCTGTGGAGTTATTGTGACTGGAAAATACAATTTGCATTTATTGAGAATAAAATCTTAACTACATATGTTTCAAAACATTACTGAGAAACATCCTAGCAGCCATATTGCTCTACCTTGTCTTCATGTTTAACATATATTCAAAGTGAGATTCTGGTATGGGGAAAAGACTTTCAGTTTAACCTCCAAGCCAAAAGAAAAAGTAACATAGCAGATTTCTAAATTTTCATCGCAAAAAAGGATAACAGTTTGTTTTAACTATGCAAGGTCCCAAAGAAAGCTATAACATAGCTTTCAATAAATTGGGCAGGAAAAGAAATGTTGTATGCAAAGAGATCATTGACAGATATAATTCCCAAAATGGAAAAAAAAAGAAAAAGGTTCATTGCACAAATAACATTAGTCAAGGAGATAACTTTTATTTTCAACATCTATTTTCAGGTATTTATAACTTTTTAAATAAATTTTTTCAACTAAATATCTTCAGCATCCTTTATACCCAAAATCTGGAGATTGTTTTTACATATCAGACAAATTTTCACTTAGCCCTTATTGGTCAATGTGAAAAAAAACCCCAGGTACTTTTTACAGTGAATTTTATTTACTCTTTTTTCTTTTTTTTTTTTTTTTCTTAAACTAATAATGGCTTATCATCAGCCATTGGAAAACAACAGAATCTTTCTTTTTTCAGATTTATCCAAATTGAAATGGATCAAAATACTGTAATGAATATAATATATGTAAGAACTTATTTTCTTACCGTCAATGCTTGCAGGACTGCGGCCACTGATGAGGACATCAAAAGTGTTGTAGCCAGGACTCACTGGGATTGTATTTCCAGAGATAGATTGTTTGATTTCTCTGCACACCTGTCACCCAACCTGTAATATGGGAATAATACTTCCTGAATGTGTTAAACAGGATGGACTCACCATTAATTGGACTAGGGAGAGTAAAGTTTCACAGTCGTGTCAGTGCATGATGTGACACCATAACTAACATATTATATGATGTGCACTACACCAGGTAAGGCGAACAGGAAAAATCTAAGGTAGCAGAGAGAGTAGAACCCCACCCCTCTAAACAATTATAATTCTTTTCTGTACCTTAGCAGTCAATACCTGATATTAAGTAATTTAAGATCTCTGAACGTGTTGTGATATGTGTACTTTGACAGACGTTGACTCAAACTAGATGGATGAAAAAGTCAAGGAACTATTTAGGTCCTAGCTATGAATGAAGGCAGGAGGCACCATATTTATACTCAGAAGTGCTCTGAAATATAAGTTAAAGACCAATCATCACCTTGAGTACCCTGGATTTTCTCAGCCCATGTTCAGCTCTCCCTTCTATCTCCACATTCCCATTAAAATAGTACATCAATTAAAGAGCATATGAAATGTGAAATATCTAATGTCTTTCAGTAACATCTTAATAGAGGTGGATGAAAAGGTTAAGACAATTATGAGCCTCTTGAAATTCTTTTGGAATTTACTTGGCCACTCCAGAACAGACCAATAGTCTGTCTAGTTCACTACGGTGTCACTTCTAAAGAGAATACAGGATTATCCCATAACAGGTAGTTCCACAACTTTCATTTCATAAAGCAGTATAAATGGAAGAATAGCCCAGACCCATTTGCACTGGATTTGTACTTCAGCTCTGGAAAGGTTACAAGGGGAAAATGTAACTCTGTATTTTGGAGACAATAAAAGGAAACAGGTTTAACACAAATAAACATCTTTGTCCTCAGTAGGATAGGATCCCTTGAGAAGTTCCAAAAGGAACTTGTGGTTGAGAACATTTCTCATTCTTTATTGACTGCATGTTAGAAATCCCAATAAGAATTTAGGAAATCCTGCCAGTCACAACTGGTGAAAATGATGGCAAGAATAATGATTATTTAAAGTATATATATAGATTTTTTTTTTCAATCAATTATACTTTAGACTCGTTTTTTCTACCATCTCTCCAAACTTCATTCCCAGTGGGTATGGTACAGCTTTAAATCAAAACTCACCTTATTGAATCAGATCTGATCTTCAAGATCTAGGGAAGAGTTTCTTGTTAAGGGAACTATTTCTGGTGATGAAGAGGATAAAAAACCTGCAAGGAATGAAACACTCTTTTAAACAGCTGCACATCATGATCATAGGATTGTTTGGGAGCAGGAAAAAAACAACCCAAGAGGTCATATACAGGGTTCTGGATTTGGTCAACACTTGTACCAATTGCTTTTCTGGGTTTTTCAGACCTTCTCTCTCCTTGCACTTTTCCACTTAGATTGAAACTGCATTTTCTTCCAATTGCATTTTTTTTACACTCTTTTGTGCATGTAGATGGAAATTATCTTCAACATGCTAATAAAAATACATATAAGAGATAAGAAGTAGCATTAGCATCAAAGTTTACAGTACTGATAGTATTTGAACAATAAGTAGGGGTTATATTAATAAAACTAGAATACTAGGCTGAAGTTTTCAGATTTTCCAAAAATTGCTCACAAATACATTTCTGAAAATCAGGAGGTCAAGGGATATGGGCTTTCATTTAAAATGTTTCAGGTGGGCCTTATTTTCAAAAGCAGATGCAACAATGTTTGTTAAATCCAGCCCTATTTAAAATGAATTCTCCGAAGATGAGCAAACTAAAATGAATCATCACTTTCAGAAAACACATTTAATAACTCCATATATGAAGGCATAGATCTGGAAGCCAGAATTAACCATCTGTAGTCCTAAAGTACATACAGTCCATTTTACTAGAATTCCTTTTCTGGAAGGGAAATTTAGAAGAGAAGAGATATTTAGGTTCAAAGTAGAAATTTAATGCAATCTCTCCCAAAAGTAAGGTTACAAAGCTGTTTCAACTTCATATTAAAAACTTTCCCCTGAAATATGATCATGAAAGACAAATTAGTTTTAAAAGAAAAATACTGATAATTCAAACTACTCCTATTTTAATAACTTGTTGGGTTTGGTTTTTGGGTTTTGGTTTTTTTTATTTGTTTGTTTGTTTTAAATTACTGCCTCTTCCCTTAGTTTTTTTAGGAAAATAAAAACAAAGAAAATATAAATATATCAATTGATGTTTATTGATATAAAAAAATCAATAAATAAATGGTTCCAAAGTGATTATATTTTTTCACAAGTATTTTCCCTTAACATTCTCTTAAGAATGCAAATAGTTATTAAAATCACAGAATTATATTGAAATAGCTGTTTCATTTTCTGCATGACTACCACAGATATAAGAATTCAAGGATTGGTTTGTTTCTGCCTTTTATACAGGTATATCTATGTATCTGTGTACATACATGTTTACACGACATATGGTAATGCTTAAATGTTGTCATTGGCACTTTTTAACGGCCACAAACACTGTAGGAATATATATTTTAATAAAAGAACTTTTCAAACATTTGTGACTTAAAACATAGCGAAAATTTCTCATATAATCTAAAATAATGTAGCTTCTAACTGTCATGGTTTTAGCTGGGAAAGAGTTAATTTTCTTCCCTGTAGCTGGTGCAGTGCTGTGTTTTAGACTTAGTGTGAGAATAACACTGATAACACACTGATGTTTAGTTGTTGCTGGGTAGTGCTGAACTAGTCAAGGGCTTTTCCAGCCTCTCATGCTCTGCCGGGTGCACAAGAAGCCGG
This sequence comes from Anhinga rufa, assembly GCA_013400875.1. Classification (NCBI taxonomy): domain Eukaryota; kingdom Metazoa; phylum Chordata; class Aves; order Suliformes; family Anhingidae; genus Anhinga; species Anhinga rufa. Next base: position 7,192 of record VZTV01012768.1, on the reverse strand, counting down.
GAGGGGCACAGCCAAGGGAGCCGATCCAAACTGGCCAAAGGGATATTCCATATCATATGACGTCATGCCCAGTATATTAACTGGGGGGAGTTGGCCGGGGGAGGCAGCGATCGCAGCTGGGGAACCGGCAGCGTTGGTTGGTGGGTGGCGAGCGGTTGCATCGCTTGTAATTTTTTTGTTTGTTTGTTGGGGGGGGGCTTTATTTCTCTCTCTTATTATTTTCTTTTATTATTAGTATTAGCATCATCATCATCACCATCATCATCACCATCACCATCACCATCATCATCATTACCATTATTACTATTACTATTTAATTTTAATCAGTAAACTGTTCTTATCTCAACCCACGAGTTTCCTTGCTTTTACTCTTCTGATCCTCTCCCCCATCCCACAGGGGTGGGGGGAATGAGCGAGCGGCTGCGTGGAGCTGAGTTGCTGACTGGGCCTAAACCACGACAGTAACTATTGCAAAATGCTTGTTAAATCTACAAAAGAATACACTGGAATAAGAGGTAGATGCAGACTGGTCCTTGAACTCAATAGTCTAGGATTTTCTGCTTCTTTGTAGGCAGAGTGGCATTGGCATTGTACCCATTAATGTGTTTAAGATAAGAAGTTCTTATTGTTCACATAAGAACTTGAGGTTGCTGAAATTCTTCAATACAAACTTTTCTGAATGACATCAAAACAACACTAAACCTGACTTTATTCTACAAAAAAAAAACCTCTGGGGTAGATTTTAAAAGGTGTTCAGGTGCTTAAACATGTGGATTGGAACATTCTGTGATTTACAGATTTTGTCTAAGTGCATTAATCACATAACTCCCATATGTCTCGATCTTTAGAATCCTTTCAAACAAGAACACTGTTTGTTTACTAATATAGCAGAAAATAACGTGCTAAATGCTTTAGGTCCATGTGTATTTCTTACAGGTAGTCAGCACCATTCATGTCAGCTTAATCATACCAAGATATCGGTGGCTATCACATTTTTCAAAAGACTTAATTTCTATTTCTTACTTCCTTTGAACAGAAGAAAACCAGCAGCTTGCCACTATGGTATTAGGTGGGAGGCAGTGTATGGCAGATTATGAGTCAGTCATTAAGCCTGCTGGTCAATAAAAAAAAACCCCAAAACAAACAGAAACTTGTCATAACGACTGGGCGATTCTATGCAGAGAGAAAATGCATTAGGCAACATACTCACAGATTCAAATTTATTTCCAGAATATGTTAATATTAAGAAAGAGAAAACACCTGAGGTACCACTTTCCTACTTTACTGGAGAAAACTTCAAACACCTGCATCTTATACATTCCTTCTTTAGCAAACTCTGGGCTGGTTCCGTATTATACCCGTGCCCACCTTTGGGATTTCATTCTGTAAGGTATGTAAGTGGGATATTTATAGGGCAACCATGCTGATGAAGACTTTGTATGCTAAGCTCTAGAACGGCAAGGATTTCTGCTTTGGTTAAATGAGAGCAAGTGTATAAATATATTCCAGCCCTTTGATACAAAACTGTGGGAGTAGAGGAGTTTGTTAGGCAAGGTGCTGGAAGTGAGAGGGAAGCTCTAACTGCTTGCATCTATGACACATATGACACATTCATTGCGTGGTGTGTCACTCAGACTGTCATAATGCACAGCAGAGAGCGTGCACATTATCAGCGCTGAACGCCACAGAGAGGCGTTGCAGAGGCACAGGTCATTTGGGGGAAAGACCTCTGTCACAATCCACGCACAGATTTGCTGCTCTTTGTGGAATGGATCTGGCAGCACAAGCTAGGGGATCATCAGCTGGTTACTAACAACGGGCAAAATTCATTAATTACAAATCAAGACATAGATGTAAAGGCTTCCTGAGAAGGAGTCAGAATTCTGTATGTAAAGTACTCACTAAATATTATTCAACCACATCTATCAGTCTTGGAGAAAGTGATCGGAACAAAGAACAGGACAAATGTGCACCCAGTTGTATGGGTATCGGTGTCAGCACAACACACTGCACGGAGGAATAAGGTTAATAAGAGAAGGTAGAATCTGCAGGATCAGAGAAGGCATAAATATAAAAATTTCAAATCACCCAGGAAGAACATAAAGAAATAAGGCAGCAAAGTAAGGAGAACACAGAGAGGCATCAGGTTTAAACACACACACGCAAAACAGAAGAGGAGTCAATTAGACAAAGAAGGCAGTCTGAATTTCTTGAATAAGAAAATCTCAAGTTATGGCTATAAATAATTAAAACCAGGTTTTATATCTTTGAAAAGTAGCTTATATGGAAAAAACTTTATATGAGTTATTTCCACTAAAATTTGCTTCATCAAGTATTTGCAGAAAATGAAGTAAAAATGAGCAAATTCATTTTCCACCCCCGTCTTTAAAATTATTGCAATGTTGAGATAACTTCAATTTTTCAGCTTCTCTCTGTCTTCTTTCCTCATATACAGCAGCACTCTCTGTTTAGGGTTTTTGGTTTAAATGTTTTCTTGGGGGTTTTAAAAATTTTTTTAAACTTCTGACTGGGAGTTAAGAATTAAAAAATACCTCAAAGTCAGACTTTAGCAGAAATTCAGAGAAATAATTCTCAAACGTAATTATCAGGTCAGGAAGCATCATTGTAGTGCCATTGCAACCAGCCCTGCGTGAGACCCTTTCACAGCTGGTATCAGACTACCATCATCAAACCTTATCTAGACTTCACTCATGCTAATATGCTTTTAGAATACAGTGGATAACAGGATACAAATGACACTGTAATCTTCCTTGTTAAAGCAATAGTTTGAGCAATAATGATTGAGGTGCAGAGCATTTCCTGGGAAACTACTAACAGAGGAGCTAACGATCATGCCCCCTCATCAATAATATCAATTTGTTAGTAATATTATAATATAAAAACCCCTGTAAACTTATTACCTTTAATTAACAACAACAAAAAAAACATTAAGTTGCATTCACACAGGTCTTTTCATCACAGTGTGTCTAAAATAATCACATAGGAACCGTTTTACAGACCACCAAAATGTACCCTCCTTGTAACTTCTGGTAAATTATTCGCAGTAGTACAACACAGAATTTTCACACCAAGAACAAGAACTGGCATTGCTGTTCAATTTCTTTTAAATTTTTAGTAGGCAAAATACAATCACATAAGTAGAATTCAACCACTGCACTGTCATTTTTTTATCATACAAAAGACAGTGATATCAACTAAACTTTCTAATTCAATCAGGAATTTAGTGGTCTAAGCAGCATAAAGCATGTTCCTCATAGCGTGACCATTTCTTACCTCACTGAATACTTGGAGAACAACAGTAAGCTAGCAATTTAGGACAATGCAGCTGCTGGCAGAGGAGGTATGGGAGGGTCAGGATGAATATCAAACTGAAAACTGGAAAGCATTTATATATTCATACCTTTGTTAACAAACCCATTTCTTTCAATAAGCCCTCTACCATATATGATTAATTTTTCATAACATTCAGAATTGTTATCCAATGACTTCTAGCAAAACTTGATATTAAAAAAACCCATCTTTAAACTTTTTATGGAACAAGCAATCAAGTTGAAGACAAAGGAGAGAGAAAATATACTATTTCAGTACGTTATGCTCTGTCTACAGCATTTTGGTTTTTTTTTTTGTTTGTTTGTTTTTTTGTTCTTTCATTAATCTTTACANTCATTAATCTTTACAAGGGACAAATTAAATCATAGAATCATAATTTTGCTTGGAAGGGAACTCCAGGGGTCATCCAGTCCAGTCTCCTGCTCAAAACAGGTCTAGTTAGCGCAGGTAGCTCAGGGCATGTCCAGTGGAGACTCGAACGCCTACAAGAGCCCACAATCTCTCTGGCCAATTTGTTCTGGTGTTTAACCACCCCCACAGCATTTTGTATTGTTTTCCCTATATTATTAATGCGAAGGCTGGGAGCTAACCATGAGAGAGGAGTGCCTTAGGAATACCGCCTTTGCTGTCCTTAGCACTGAATTCGCCATCACGAAGATGGTGTACAGCGTCTATGGAATGGGAACGTACTACATGATGTCAGAGGGAAAAACAGACTTGTGCACTAATCTATGCGCTAGAAATGTTTCATGAGGAATGAAACACTTTTAAATGTAGAAGGAAAATACTGAAAAGGCAGCTCTAAAAACAGAAAAGGAGGGATCAAGGAATTAAGAACAAACAGAGAACATCTGTATCTCCAGTATCCCAGCAACATTAGCTAAGAGAAGTGATGACCATTATGCAAAATTATCAGCTGGGATTGTGGGACATCTGGTTACTTTCTCTGAGTTTTACTGATATCCTGCTGTTCCTTGTGATTCTCTGGTGTCCTGGACACATTCGATATTAAAAATCAAGTTAGAAGGAAGGAAATTATCCAACATAGAAAAGTTCATTTCAAATTCCAGTCTTTAAAATACACATAAAGCATAACTGGTGCCGTGTAACTATTATGTAAATGCATCAGAAGCAGCTGCAATTTCTATTTCACATTATGTTGGATCATTCCAGATGAAACTGGCCAGATTTGGCCTACATAAATTTATGCTATTATTAGATACATTTCTGAATTAGGAGAGGTCAAGCTAAAAAGAAGTTTCACTAAAGATAAAATGCAGCAACTTTTTTTTAATCTTGATAAAAATATGTAAATGTTTCTCTAATATACTGATATGTAAGCTAAAATATGTTTCTTTTTCTTGAGAAAGTAAAAGATTTAATCCAAATAATATGATAGAAACTACGAGACTTAGTCATAGGTAAGTTTAGAATACTAAGAAATAATTTACTGAGGTTATAAAAATATTCTGCTTTCATATGATACTTGAAAATATTCTGCTTTCATATGATACTTGAAAAAATGGAAAAAGTGTAAAATAGCCTGTGGCCAAGCATGGTGCATGTCTATTGAAATGGGAGGCCAGATGTGTCCTGAAGATTAATTCTCAGATATTTCTAACTGTTACTGTTAAGTTCCTACTTGACTTGCTCAAGCAAGTATACACAATGACTTTGTCAGAATTACCTTAATTAGAAAAGCTGAATTATTTTTTCACCTATATAAAATGACTGTTAGCTATACTTCCACCTACTTGTTTTATACATACGTATGTATTTGTGTATACACACATATACTTTGTCTACTCCTTACAAGCAGAAGAAGAATAATTTTCTGTGCAAATATGACTCTAAATACTAGCCTAGAGAAAATAACTTGGAGATACTGGTAAAATCTAACATGTTTCACATGAAGAAAGAGAAAATTAAATTATCAGAAGACATGAAAACTCTATTAGGGATCAGCATATAAATTGAGGTATGTCCTGACAACTGTCATTCTTGTGCCAAAGTTCAGACAAGCAATAGAGATGTCTCCGCCTGCCAAGGTCTTTCGATGCTGCCTGCCAGCACTATCATAATATTAAGGAAACCGAATCAGAACCAGCTGACTAGAAAAGTAGAACAAAAGGAGACCCAATTGTTTCATTTCTTATTACCTGTTTACAAGAACAACTGTGTAAAGACCCCTAAAAGGATCTTTTACTTAATTCTGTTTCATCAAGGAACTTTTTCTGTACAGGCTTCAGTAAAGGTGACACTAATGGAAAATGCAGCAGAATACACTTCTGGCTCTGTGTGCCTTTTTTTCCCCCATGTATATGAGATAACCACAGACGTGGAAGACTAGCTGTGAGATTGCAGAGCAGTGTTTTGACTTATGCCTACTGGATTGTACATGATTTATACTACATAGCTTATTTAAAGTGTTAGGATGTGTTGTCTTCAGCTCTCAAAATAACAGTTAATAAAACCCCTTAATAGAATCACAATTTTTACATGAGGTTGTGAAAAAAAGCAAGACTGATTACAGATTATTCCCAACAGGAAAAAACCTCCAAACTTTCATAAATCTAAAACACATTCCTTTACCTCCTCCAGAACACAGCTGGTAGGAGAAAATAAGCAAGAGTAACTTGCATGCATAACATTATAAACTAACCTCCATTATTTTTTTCTTGGCACCTGCATGAGTTAAAGCAAAAAATAGCTTAATTCACAGCAACAGAAGAAAAGGAGGGGGATGGGGGGGTGGCAGGAGAGAAAACTTTCTAGCTTTAAGACCACAAACTTCTACAAACTGCACAGTAACCTTGATCATAATTCAAGTTCCAAAATGTTCAAATCACCTCACAG
>VZTV01012763.1:0-13503 GCA_013400875.1 Anhinga rufa | reverse complement strand
CAGCTGAAACCAGGACAGCATCCTACTGCAAACACCTTGATCCATATGAAAGGGGCAAGAGAGGCTTTCCTGCTAGCAGCTAGTCTTTTAGCCTTTAACAAATGCTCCAGGAGGAAAGCAGTGTAAGGCAGGTGAGGAGGAATGAAATGCAGTGTCTCCTGGGAAAAAACACGGCCTCTTGCACTTTTCTGCACTTTTCTGCACTTTTCTGCACCGTTTTCAAGGTAGCCTCAAGCTTCAGGATGAAGTAAATCCTTTCTCTGCTCTTAAAGAATTGTTCTTCTGCAGCACCAGAGTTTTCCTGTAGGCAAATCCTAGACTTATTTCAAGATACCTGCCTGTAGGTATACCTTATAATTTATTTTCAAATATTTGAATACTCTTAAGATATTTGTTTCTGGCTTGATCTACATGTGCGTGTTCACATCACCTTTTTTATTTTTTTCCTGGGAAGTTTTCCTAGGGAGAATTGGCAGGTTAGAGATATTTGCTGCTAGCTTATCAGTTCCATGTATTGGAAGACTCCTCAAAGTGCCCTGCAGTTGCCGTATTTGCCAGGGACAAAGCTTGCGCTGACACCTACACGGCTTTTGTTTTCTCTTTACAGTTGCTTTCCTTTTCTGTCTGTTTTGGATATGCATGTGAAACTATGACTCTTTCTACAGTTCTCTGTCTTGAAACAAACATGGATTCCATTTGTCCAGGGAACTGGAGGTAGCCTCAGCCTGCGCTTGTTGTTCTCTGCCTTTTGACCCTTCACGTTGGTCCCCTGCTGAGGGCTGTGGAGTTGGAGAGAGCAGAGTAGCATGCAGTGCCCACACCACTCTCCAGCCTGTGCATCCCCCAGCCTGGTTCTGCTGCTGGGGACTGGCAGGGGTTTAATTAAAGATCCAGAGGTGTCACAGGGTTTTTTCTGAAGTGGCATATTTCTATCACAGAAATCTTATTTGCTAATGGAAATTATTGGTTTAAAAAAAAAAAAAAGGAGAGAGACTTGAACAACAAAAATGTTACTAGCTATGTAGAAGAAATGCCCTTTCTAGCACACAGAAAATCCTGACCATGAAGGCATTGAGTTATATGGATACAACGTCTTGGCCATTTGTCTGGTAACTTGCCTCCAAGTGCGGCCACTGCTACATGCTTCAGAGAATTCATCAGGATTCCCAAAGGGGCAATTAGGAGAATAACCTGCTGGTACAGAGGTTTCTGCCTGGTCTCTCTTTCAGGGAATAGCTGGCTCTTAGAGGCTTTACCTCTCTTCAACCTGTCAAAGGCTTTACGATCTTCTGCTAACCTGATGCTAATTGTTTTCATTCATATGTATATCCAGTTTATTAATTTTCCATTCTACAAAGGGCTTGGCCATACCGATACTTTGCAACAGTTAAGTTTCATGAATTGTTTGTTGTTGTTTTTTGATAAAGATAGCATTTCCTTTCCTCAGTTTAAGCATGCTGCTCTTTTAATTGCACTGATGGGATGATGGCTGTTTCTGTGTTTATCTCTACCCCATTATTTTTGCATATTCATGTTTTGCTTGTTAGTTGAGGCCGCTCTAGACTAAGAGATGATGTCTTCAGAATGATGGCTCTTACTTAAGTTGATGTCGTTAATTTAAACCCTAAAAATATGGGAGCATGTTTTCAATCATTCTTTCTGTTGTTCATTACCATACATTTGTGAAACGTGTATTTCATCTGCTGTCATGTTCTCTCTTTACTGATTGGGATGTTGGTCCCAAAAGCTCTTCCAGCTGAATACGGACTCAGCTAAGTAATGCACCTTCTGTCAGCTCCTGCGCCTCACTGGTCACCTCGTGGTCAGCGTCCATTTGGCTTTGATAGGACTTCCAGGTTTTAATCCTTTTTATTAAGGTTATTGTTTGCTTACCTAAATATTTTGTGATTATTAACTATGCAGTCAAAACCTCCACACCTGTACTGAGGGCCAGCTGCGTACGTCCTGCTTTGGGGAAGGAGGAGAAGCTGGAATATTTTCATCTTGTTAATTAGTTCCTTTCACATTGATTCTTAGCTTAGTTTGTTGTAAAAGACAGCAAGGAACCCTTTGCTTTGACTCTCTCTGAAACATAAATAGCTTTTACTAGGGAGGTGTTTCCATTTTTGCAGTTTCTTTCTTCATCAGGGTAGTATTTTGTTCCGGGCACCATTTTGCTGGTGGCTGACCGATGATCCGTTTTTACTGTCACGTAGACAGATGGGGAAGGGTAAGGAGAAGGAATGGCTGGGTCTTTAATTAGCCGTGCAGAGCCAGAGCATGCTTTTCGAGTGCGTCGGGGGTTTTATATAGGGTGTGGAGACTCAGCCGCTCGATGGATCCAAATTAGCAAAATTGTGTATCCACTGCCAGGGTGTTTCTATGGCAACTGTCTCTCAAATCATATATACAAACAGACCTGGCGGGGGGTATCACCTTCTATTTGCTCTGTAGGAAACCATCGGAAAAGGGGTGTTTTCAGGCTGCAAAAAGGCCTTGCGATGTAAATTTTTTTTTTTACTTTCTGGTGACTGGTATAAGTTTTGGGATCGCTGCTCTATGCTGGTTCAATTCTGAATCTGTTTGTGTTATTGCACATTGACTGGCTGCTGTTACTCCTGCTAGGTGTGAGTGTGATCACCAGGAAACTTGCACAGGGTTGCGAATGCACAGAGTTACCAGGCACATCCTTTAGCTCATAAACATCTTGCCGCTGCACATAATTAATAGCCTATCTACAGCCATGCAGGTAGGCTGTATACTACATGGCTTTTGTGCTGAGTGAACCAAATTATGCATTCATTTCTTTTCCCCTCATTCTTCTTCATAAAACAGAAGAGATCTGGAGGCTCTTCTCTCACTGGCGTACCTGGTGAATTAAGGGAAATTACCAACCTGATCAAATTAGCAGTGTAAGAACAGCCAAAGTGGCTGTGACTCTCTGCCTAAGTGAGTCTGTCTTGATAAATTCTTTCTACACATCACCTTTTCTGGTGGAAAAAATGAATGAATGATCCATTTAGCCTACTGCCCTCTTTTTGAAATATGGGGCAATTATTGTTAGTTTTTGCTCGTCCAAAGTCAGGCACTGCTAAAGCATAGGTCATTTCAAATCAGAGGTGGTTATTTCTTGTGGCCATCAGTTCCTTGAGGACTCCTTTCTGTTTTGAGTCAGATAAAGGGGAGTTAGCAAGAGGCCTGTGCTAAGTAATTTTTTTCACTTATGAGTATCTTGGATGCTCAGTGAGTGGCAAGGTGCATGATGGTATTTGTCTAGAATAATTCCTAAGCTTGCCTAGTAGCTCCAAGGGATCGTTCCTCTCTTTGCACTGAACTGGGCTTATGTAATGGGTCCACAAGAGATTGTACACAGAAATGCTATGCAAAGGTAGATAAGACTTACTACACCTGAGTGCACAACCTTTCCCATTGTAGAAGCTTATACGTCTCTTTGGTGAAAATGGTGTATTGTGCATAAATTACAGGACCAACAGAAATGTACTCTAACCTCTAGAATGTGAAAAACACGTTCATTTTTGTTTGTTTTCTCTCTTCATAATCAGGCATTTGCTGAAAGCTTGGTGTGATTTATTCTTTTCTTTTTAATGAATTGTTAAAAATGTTTGAAAAGGCATTAAATCTTCCTTTCTGCTATTAATCTGTAAAAGGGGAAGGGGATTTTAAATGGCCTCTTAGTATATTGCTTTATAAAACTGCTGATTCTAGCAGCACCGGAATAGGAATACATACTAATGTAGGAAACACTGAAGGCAGTCAGAGCCTCCTGCATTTATGGAGGAAAAGACTAATAGCTCCATTTTAACAAGGCTCTTAACACTTTGGGCCATCAGCAGGCATTGAGTGAGTGAAATTGGGAGAGCTCCTGTGTGCTAAAAGCATTGAAGTTCACCATTTTGTACCCCAGTTGGAGCCTTCCTGATAGAATTGTGCTCTTCAGCCAACTCCAGTTGCCATCTTGAAAACAAACCAAGTAGCGAGCTGGCATTCTGACTGAGTGCACTAATGCTTCACTTTTGAAATGGCACCAGAGCATGATAAATGCACTGAACTCCCAGTTGGATACTTAGCTTTGCAGTGGCATTAGGGAAAGTTTCTGGACTTGTGTTAAGAATGAAAGCAAAGCCTGTTTATATCACGTTTTATACTTGAGCAAAACACACAACTGGAGAAAAAACAGCAAACCTTGTACTAAGATGCTAGCTTTGATTCAAGTAATTATGCTACTGCAGTCAGAAGGGGTGTGCTTAATGAGATTATGTCCTCATGGTACTGATTTCTATGGAGGAAGGCCAGCCAGGGAAGGAAAGAGTATCCCAGCTAGCATGCAGACAAGGAACAGGCTCTGAAGATTGTACCTGGTCTTAACAGTTCTTTGGTACGGAAGCCTTTCTTGTTAGTGGTGATAAGATTATGTATGGGATTTGGAGCTTCTTTGAGCCCCTGCCTTTCTTTTGTTGATTTTGGCATGTTGCAGCATCATGTGTTCTCTGCTTATCGTTTTGAGATGCATTGTTAGTAGCTGAGCTGCATAATTGATCTTCATCTCTAATTACTCTCCTCTCCACAGGTGCCTGGAAAAGGTCCAGATGGGAGCTCATACAGTCTCCACTTCGAGGGGATGGAAAGGCAGTATGCATCCTTACCCAGGTACAGCACCGAGCGTCATACACACACACCCTCCCTCCCATAGGAGGGGAAATCAGCCCACAGCTGAGGTCCGGCTCCAACATGAGAGATTATTTTGTAGTTTTGTCTTGTCACCTTTTGCTGCTGATTTACTGCCATCTTTATAACAGTACTATTAATTTGGACTTTAGAATTTAAAAAAAAAAGGGTCTCTCATTGAACATGTCAGCAAGAGTCATGATCCACAGGTAGAGAACATGACATTGAGGAAGCTGGCTCTGCAAGAGTTATAACAGGTTGTGGCAGGGCATAAATGACCGAGTTTATAGCAATACAATCCTAGCTGGCATTGACAGAGTACCGCTGTGGAAAGCCTCCACTATAGCAGCCACAGCTACTGAAGTCCCACTGTTGCTGCAACGACTGTCTGACTAGCAGTCCTATTCCAGTAGAACATCTCTGTGCTTTAACAGAATACTGTGGAAATGAGAGTGAATTCTCTGAGGGCTTTTTACAATTTTTAATCCTTATCAACTCAATGAAGAGTAATTCTAGTCTGAAACCAGTGGGGTGTAACAAAAAGGAAGCATTTCAGGGACTTCAGTCCCGTTTCTATGGGAGTTCTAATAGCGGAGTGAATGATTTAGCAAGCCAGAAAGGGGAGCAAGAGGATGCTAGAAGAGATATGGGAAGCAGTGGGAGGAAAACAAAAATAGAAAAATATTCCCCCTTTAGAATTAGAGGGCTGGGAAAGACCTTAGAGGGGTTGCCCAGTCCACTTCTTGGACCTACAAGCAAGATAATTTGCAAAAACAAAGCAAAAATAGCTGCTTACAAGCAAGAAGAGATTCTTTGTTGTGAAGTAGTACTGGCATTTAGGAAATCAGTGAATAGTTTCTTTTTGCTTCTTTTTCTTTTTCTGAGCTATTTACAAAGGTGTCACTGGAGAGACTGACTGATAAATCCAGATGAAAATACAAAGAATATCTTACTTTTGGAAATCAATATATAAAGGCTGTCTCACAAGACATTGTTGGATGTTTGTAGGCATTTTTAATGTACATAGTTTCTAAACCGAAGGATGTGTCTGTAGTTTAGTTACTGCCTTCAAACGATATTTGTGTCAGCCATCATTTTGGAAATTTGTCCTGTACAGTAACTGGCTTTTCTAAGAAATTACTGACAGTAACTAACAGTTACTAACAGAGGTCTGCTTTCCAGCAGTGTGTCCTGTATGTATTTCCTGACTGACTGTGGATATTCTTACTCTCCTGGGTAAATAGCCATCTTTTTTCATAGTCCTCCAACACTCATGTCTCCTGTCATGTATTTAGCAGTGACCTTTTTAGGTTAGTTAGGTGTAGTTTAATTATGCACAGTCTTTTTTATCTATTTTAAACTTCAATTTTGTTCAGTAGTTCATTGTGAATTACAAGAATAAATTAGCAATTGGTGCCCAGTATAACTCTCTACAGCAATTTTTGTATTCCTCTATCATGTCTCCTTTTATTCTTTTTCTCTTCAAGCTGATCAACCTTTTTTTTTTAGTCTTTATAAAATGGAAATTTCCCAGTGAAGAAACTTCCATCACCCATAATTCTTTTTATTTCACCGGTATTCCTTTTAAGCAAGGATGACCAGAAGTGCAGAGACAGTGCAGTGCAGAGACAGACATGCCCTTGCTTTATGCAGCAGTGCTCTCTGTATTCCTTCTATCCCATTCCTTTTCAAATCCGCTGCATCCTCAGCATGTCCCCAAGGTGTGTGTACTGCTTGCCTCTGCACCCCGGGTTTTTGTGTTTGGTTTGGTTTTTTGTTTGGTTGGGTTTTTTTGTTTTTTAAAGTAGGTCTGTCTGAATCAGGTCATGAATCTCACAGTGTTCTTCCCAAAACCTCCATTTAACTTGCTGGAAGCATGACTCTCCAACTCTTATGACAGGTTTGAGTATTTAGCTGGCTGGGACTCGCCATTTAGGAAGTCATCCAAACATTCAATAAGCTTTTGAAGATCGGTGCGAAGAGTGTAATTTCTCTCAGTGCCTAAGAAGATTATGCTGGAGAGTGAGAGGGCGTGGACTTCAGCAGGGTTGTGTGTGCTTCATGACCCAAACCCTCACGCTGGTGCACACAGGCCATGTCTCCAGAGGGTTTTCACCCTGGCAGGAGCAGAGCTCTGAGACAGCGTACCCCTGGGTGTGCCCGCAGCCCAGCAATTGGCTGCTGCCTTTTATACTTCACTTTTGTAAGTTTTGCAGTTTCATGTTACTGCAGTAATTAAACCCTGGCAGTCACAAATGACTAGATTGCTACAGTGGAGTCTAAATCCAGACGAAGGGGATGCAGTCTCATTGCCAGCCACTAATGGAAATGAGTGATTTCTTTTGTTCTCATGGCTGACTGCCCAGGAGTATGGAGGAATCCAGGTAAAAACCACCCATTTGCCAACCTATTCTCAGTGGAGGATCCATGAATGCTACTGTAATGGACAGCAGCAAAAAAAAATAAGAGAAAGAAATAGGAAGGTAGAAAGAAATACAGAGGTAGTATTTCCTCAAAGAGCAGCTTTCTTATCCCCAGCATTCTAGTACTAGTTCATGGTTTCCTGCCCTTGTCTTGTCCCTATCCTCACCTTGGTCAAGCCACTGAGCTGCCTTTGGTATGGACGTGGTATATAATTGTGTGCATACTTAGCCGTTTAGGTCCAGTTTAATAAGAGATACTTAAAGAGTCTTCAGATGAGGGTTGTAGATGCTGGGAAACAGATTCTTATTGCAATGTTGTATTGAGTCCAGGAGGACATGACCTTTGCCTGCCACTCTGGTGTGGCACAACAGAAGGAAAGAGAGGAAAACACTTGGACTGCAGCCAGTTTCACTGGATGAAGGGGGAGGAGGGGATCTGTGCCATGTCAAGAGTAGCTGGGACCTACACAAGGAAACTGTTCTGCTTACCTGGAAGCCAGCAAGAGTGATGCCAGTGTGTGTGGGCATGGACAAATTGAGTAAGAGAGCTTTGGTTTTCTCCCCACTGGGCAAGAAGGAGGAATGATCACCTGCCAAATAGCTTTATGAATTGTCTGGTGCCCCTAAGGCACTACCCCATTCCCATGCAAAGGCACACGTCCTGCATGAAGGGGAAGTCAGACTACCAGCAGCATCCGAACATACCTGCTGCTGGGTTGTAAAAATCTAAGCTTTCAAACATCATTGCTGCTTTGCACTTTTGTATTTTTCTGTCTTTCTCTAAAGCTGCTAATTTAAGCCTAGATATTATGGGCTGAATTCATAGGATATAAGTCTGTATTAACTGTATTTGAGGAATTCAGCTGTGTCAAGCGTGCTTGCCTTTTCAGCAGATGCAGCAGCAAATCCAGCGTCCCATTCTCACTGAGTTCAGTGATGCCCTTTTTGCCTTTGAGTGGAGGGTCTGTTCCTGAGTAAGGTTTTATTTTTAATTAGAAGTCGAAAACAGGAGGCAGCAGCCTTTGGAAGAAGACTTTTTATGTGACTGGCTTAATGAGTAGCCAACTGAGTTATGTAGTTATGTTTCTGGGTAAAATAATGCCAATGTGTAGACTTGGTTTGGACATGTCTAGAGAGGCAAACGTCTGAATTAGATGATAAGTGGCTGTGGCAGGAGAGTGGCAGGTCTTCATCTCACACTGCATTGTGCTGTTCTGTCTGCAGAAAAGCAGCAAAGTGGGAAAGAGAATGGAAGGCTTTGCAAGAGATACCGTTCTTTGCACTCAATACTTAGGTGTTGCCCTGGGGCTACGGCTAAGTAGTGCGGAGTAGTAGTATTAAGCAATGTTAAATACTCCTGCTTAGGAGGAGAATGGCTTGATTCTTATACCTCTTAACATCTTCTTTAGGGGAGGGAGCAGGACAAGGGTGAGGGAACCAGAAAAACATTTGTACTTTTTAAACTATTTTTAATGCCTGTTTTCTTGATATGATCCAGAATATTTTCCTGATGGAGCTATGGAACAGATATGAAGCTGAAGCTGGTCTGTTTGTTCATAGTTTTATTTTTGAGCTTGCTTTTATGGAAGTCTGTCTTCATGTAAATCACAGCCCTGCCAATGGCAGCCTTGTTTGGAGAGGTCTCATGTTCGAGGACATGTTCTTTTCTGTGTTGATGGAGAAGCTGGCTGTGACCAAAAGCAGACTGTCAGACACTGAGGAAGGACACTGGTGACATGATGAATGTAGATCAGAAAGCTCAGCCATCTTTCTGCTAAGAAATGCTGATTCCAAAGGAAAGCTAACACTCCAGACTTTCTCTGGAATTCTCGTATTATTGAAAAACATGCATTTTTATCAAGAAAAGGGGTGGCGCTGGAAAGGCAGTAAGACCATTGGAAAACAACTGCTTGCATGGAAAAATGAGTTCAGGCTGTGTAGATGAGTTCAGCTGTATTGCTGTGGCTGGGAGGGGACCACTGAGCAAACTGGTAATTGGCTCACAGGAATATCTGTCTTAATTGTAACATGCATCTTAAAACTGGGAAACTTGCAAACGTATTAAGGAACAAGCCTTGCAGTACAGTGGCAGCATGTAGTTTTGCCATGCTGGAAGCTTCTCTTCAGATTGACCATGCAACTTGCACTTCTTAAGGCAGTAGCTAAAAGCAGCACATCCTTCATTTGTAGGTATGAAGCCAGAAAGGACAATTTTGATCACCTTGCCTGAGCCCTCCAAAGACCTTCTACATTTCTGCATCAAACTAAATTTCAATTTTGATCCATCACATTACTTTTATAAATGTATTTACAAAAGCATCTAACCTAGAATTAAAATGTCACATTGTGGAGAATTCATTACATTCTTCAGAGGTTATTTTACTGTTTAAAAAAATTATGCCCTTTTTTTTCCTAAGTCTGAAATCACCCAATTTCAGTTTCTAGATACTATGGTAAATATATTTTCTGCTAGATTTTAAGAGTCAAACCTGCAAAATGCCTCGCCTTCAGTATTTGTATTTGGTGATGATTTCTGTTATCTTTTAACCTCCCTTTCAATAAAATGAATAGATTGAGCACTTAGGTCTTACACTATAGAGCGTGCAAACAGCATTGACTCAAGGGGCCAGAGTCTCCAAGCAGTCTAGAGGTAGCCTCTAGAGTTGAGCAAAAAACATTTCCAACTCCTTGGATCAAAAGCAAAGTGTTTCTGTAACACCTGTGTCATGAAAAGGTAAGGTTCCTCAAGCAGAAGGAATGGATTACTTAGCAAGTTTCACTAGCTTTTTCTTACACTTGTGTGTTCTTGCCTTTATTTTATTAACCAAGTTTATTTCAAAATGCAGGATTTCTGCAATTTAATTGAATCCCAAAAACATTATCAGAAAGTGACTTGACACAAATCACAAGAAAAAGTTAATTGTCTATTAAATGAGTCATCATTCACCATTGTCTAGCAGAATCTGAAATTAATATACTGACATTACTTAAATATGTATATAGTATATTCTCCTGGTTAACAAAAAGAAATCACAATTTTAGTGCAGACTATAATTAGCTGCAAATCAATGTGTCAGAGCATTCCCAACCTATGGGAATTGACTAACCAAGGAGCACAGATGAAAATGCAAGATTTAAAATCAATTATTTAAATCAAAATTCCCTGCTTGTTGGTTTAAATCACAATTAATTTTTTTGCTTTAAATCACTTTGATTTAACTTACTCCATCCCACATTGCAAAAAATCTGTCCCCCTTCTCATTTTGTATACTTCATTTACATTCCTCCTTGACATCCAACAGTATATTACACAGCATTGACCCAGCAGTGCAGTCGTGGTTATAGCCATCAGCTGAGGGATGTGATGTTCTGGTTGTTCTTTGGTGTGGACCCCTCTGCAGTCACAAGCACCATGCAGTGGTACAGTGGTTCTCAGTAATGGTGACGGTGTTGCTCTATCCCGCAATACTGCTGCTATTCTGCCAAGTTATCTTCCGGGGACCTTCGTGGTGCTCAGCCACTTCTTAGTAACAGACTGCCTCTCAATTTTCCACTGTTCCTTTCTTCAGTTGACTTGGTTACATGCCTCTACATAATTTGCCTTTTTCTTAGCCCAAAATTGTGCTTTATGGCAGGCAGAGGGTGGCAACGCTGATACAGGCTGCAGGTACCGCAGGGAATGCCATTGCTGCCTTGTAGCACTGTTTAAATTAGAACATCATTCACCTGGTTAAAAAGAGCATCTGCAGATATATTTTCATAAATGGGGAGGTGGGTCTCAAAACTTTAATGACAGTGAAATAACTTACCAACCCAGTCCAGGATCACCAAGATCATAGTCTGCCAGTGAAACCATATTACTGGATATATATTATACGGTTACAAAGCAAACCTGTTAACTTTTGGTGTATAACATAATACACAATATTTTTAGTAATGCCCAGATTTTCTCTCCAAAATGGTGCAAAACAGTGAAGGGCAGGGTGATGGGAAAATATTTTGTAGTTTTGGGTAGCTGAAAAAAAGTCTGTATCTCCCACATTTCTTATATTGACTAAAATTAAGAGACAAGGGTCAAGAGAAAGACTTGAGAACCAATTGTGAGTGGTCTTTTTTAATTTTCAATGTAAATCATATTTTTTTTAATATTCCCCTGACATAACTGCAAAGCTAAGAAGACTTGATAATTTGAGGTCTTAAATAGGATTAGAACTAAGTAGGGCACAAAAGTGAGTGGCCCACTTAATTTCATCATCCTAGTCGTATGAAATACAAATAAAATTCAAACAGTATATTTTGAAGTATACTCGATTATTAACTTTCTCTTCTGTTTTAATCATCTAAAGTAATATCAGTAACATGGGGATATTTTTTAAATACGATTTTTATCTTGACAGCTGTACTTTCATTGAAAATGCAGCAAGATATTATCTGTCTGTATCTTCCAATGTGGTGATCTCATTATAAATGAAATATGTGTATGGTTTCAGTTGGGTTTTAAGTCCTGGCAGCTGAATTTAGAATCAGTTTTAATGGAAATACTAGTCCTACTCAAGGACCTCCAAGATACATTGCAATAAACCAGCCAAGAGGAAATCCAGGCAAAGAAAAAATATCATTCTCGCATGCTAGAGCACAAGCTTGGGAACCAAACTGATGTGCTCATTAGAAGATTAGCTTAAATTCGATATCAAACAGCTTAAGATTTGCTTAGCTAACTTTACTTAACTCTGCAAGGTAATAAAACGGATTGCTGTGGAAACTGCCCAGTGCCTCTGAGATGTCAGGAAAGTCGTTGTATTTCAAGAAGGACGTAGTCCAAATCCAAAGTGGGACACCAGATTTGTGATACATACATGCAGGAGAAAACCGGAAGTGCTCTGTTGCAACTTGTTCTGGTTTATCTCAGTTTTGGTTACTCTGCTGCACTGTGCCATGGTTCTAATATCACCTCAGTGTCATATGTGAGGTCTGAAGGCCTTTTTTGTGCATAGTGTCAAAACACATTTGCCCAAAAACATGCAGAGTTCATATATAACCTGTGTATACTTCTACAGGGAGAATCTCAGGCATTAAAAGCAGAGCAGGTAGGAAAGGGTCAGTGTACTGTAGACATTTCAAAAAATGGTCTTGTGTCTTTCTCTAAGACTTGGCTTAAAGGAGGAAAGAAAATTGTAAACAGGATCACAATTACAGAAATCTGAAGTTGAATTCAAAAGGAAGGAGATTTGGTTGTAAAACATACCTCCAGCTTTCTAATAAAATAGAAATATCAGTTGAAACAAACAGGATGCATCTATCTAAGCCAAATTAAGTCTTAATACTGAAAAAGTATACTTTAGAAAGTCAGGAAGGTCAAGGTTCATGACATCAAATCATAGATTGCGGCTGGCAGGCCACTTCTATAATTTCCATGGGAATAACTGAAGAAAATTGAGCAAAGAAAATGTCTGCAACAACTGGGACATAGCTTGAAAAAAACACTTAAAAACCAGATGTCCCAGAAGAATACTTTGGAAATGTAGAAGGAGGCAGACGGGGATGGGTTTTGTCAATTTTTCTAATAAGTCAGTCAACTCCTCATAGTGAAAAGCCAGTTAATGCAATATGGAATAGTTTAAAAGTCAATTAATATTTGGAAACTAAACAGCCAGTCTTTTTGCAGGAAGATACTAGCTGGAGTAAATAAAAATACTTTCAAGTGTCACATTTACAAAAAACATGGACCTGGTATGGATTTTAGTGTATAATCAGGCATAAGGACCTCCCACTCAAACTAAGAGCACCAAATTCAGCTTAAAAATACAGAAGGTGGAGGAAAATATTGCGTTTGAACAAAAGGGCTTGAATTAATGCTATAAAATTTAATGAAGTCGTGGAGACATTGCCTCAGAGAAAGAAACTGTATTAGCTGTGCCTCCAGTGAGTAAAAGAACAAAACAAATGTTAGGGAACAAAATATTAATGAAAGAAAGAAGTGTCAGTACAAAAGGGTTAGGTTGAGATGAAGGATCTGTGGAAGAAAGGTACATGAATGCAAATTAAAAAGATGATGATCAAATAAAAAACCAAAAGCGTGCATACGTCCATAGAATGCATCAACAGAGTGAGGTGCTGAGTGAAACCTGGGGAATGAGATGGGTGCTACAAAATGCAAATACATCCTTTGCATTGTTGAGATGGATACTGAAATTGCTCAGGAGACCAACAGGCTGGGAAGCTCAGCTGGCTGCTTTATAGGTACGGATATTTGGAATAAAAACATTAGTGCTTATGTTGGGTTATAAATCAGAAGTGATCAGAAAGTGTGGACTCTAGGCTGCAAAAGTGAGGAAGTAAGTTTTTCTTCTGTGAGAAATTTCACTGTAAAATAAAACAACTCTGCTGCAGTTCT